>PVIA01007232.1:0-86135 GCA_004024845.1 Tonatia bakeri
TAGAGTCAAGTCAGACAAAATCCAGAACTAGGTCAGTTGCAAAAAATCGGCCAGTTTTGAGAACTGGAGAACATGAGCTCACAGGTGACAGCTGATGAACCAACACAGGTGCCTAGGAGAACCCCCAACAGGTGATACCTGCATTTGATTAAAGCTCCTGTCAATATGATGTTGAATTTAAATTCACTCCAAGTACCTTTTCCCAGGCCTATAAAATTGGTCTGATTATCCCTTCACAAAGTCTGAAAAAGCAAAAAAAAAAAAAAATCGTATTTCACACATCAACGAGCTATAGTCTTTAGATTCAAAATGTCCTTGCAAACCCACAGGAAACACTGTTCTTGGGTATCATATCGCAGCATGAAGTGCCCACTTCCTTCAGGGGCAGGGGTGGTGGTGGAGAGAAGCCATATGGCAGGAGTGCTCTCAGCTCTTTCCTGCCACCCCCCTTCCTGCTCAGGGCTCTGTAAAGCTCATTACATGTATATCCCCCAACCCTCTGGTCCATCCCACTCCAACAGACGCTCCAAACTTTATCTCCTATGAGCCCTCCAGCCTTTTTACACAACTAAGCTGTACACCCCAGCGGAGCTTATATTATGTACATGGTCAACACACGGCACACAGAAGGCACTCCGAATATGTTTATTGGATGAATGGATGGATGAATGGATGAAGAGCATGCCATCTGGCCCTTAGGTATCCTATCCAACCCTTCATTTGGTAGCCTGCAAGAGACTGCCTATGCTTACATGTTTTCCTTTCATTGAAAAGTTAGTTGTTGAATACTAAAAACATAATTTCATGGAAGCAAAATTAGAATAAGGCTGTTTGCTCTCTCGCAGACTTTGTACATGCTAGTCCTTCTGCCTGGAATGCCCTTACTCCTCTCTCCACATAAATAAATCCACCTCTTCCTTAAGATATCAGCATAGCCCTGGCCAGTATGGCTCAGTTAGTTGAACAGTTTTGTCTTGCAAACAAAAAGGTTGCTGGTTCAATTCCCAGTCAGAACACATGACTGGGCTGTGGGTTTGGTACCTAATCAGGGTGCCTATGAAAGACAACCAATTGATGTTTCTCTCTCGCATCAATGTTTCTTTCCCTCTCTATCTCCCACCCTTTCCCTCTCTCCAAAAACAAAATGTTTTTAATTAATTAATAAAATTATCTATCAAGTCTTTAAAAAAAGATGCCAGCATAAATGTCACCAGCACAAAGAGCCCTCATTTAAACTTATTAAATAGCACACATTCTCACTACTCTCTTCTTAAGCCTCTTAACTTCTGTTATATTTGTTTTAACTTGCAATCTATTTTTATGTTTACTTCTTTTTTATCTCTCTCATCCTCTAAATGTAGGTTTGATACAGACACAGACTAGCTCTACATTGCATACTTTACCCCCAGCATGAAGCAGAGTGCTTGCAAATAGCGTATGTTCTATTAATATCAGTTGATTGGATTATCGGATCAATCAATTAACTTAAACAAGGAAATGGGTCTACAAAATGAATGGTGAATAATGAAACAAGTCAAGTGTTAGGAGTCACATCTCACAAAGTATTCTCGAATCCTATGAGGTAATGCAAATAGCAACAACAATTCATATGAAATCAAATATATTTAAGTTTTTTAATAAAATTCTGGCTTTAAAATCTTTAAAGGCAGGAGAGTAGTTTGGGACAGGGAAGAAACAGAAGCTTGAAAAATGCTTTGTCCATGATTGGGAGGGAGGTAGGGAGCGGGGGTGGGAGGGCTTGATTGGGAGTAAGGGAGAGAAAACTGTACTTGAACAATCATTTAAATTAAAAAAAAAGATTCTACTTTTTCACAGCCGAGTATATTCCATTCTATGTATGCACCATAACCATTTTAACCACTTGTCTGTTGATGGATACTTGAGTTGCTTCCATATTTTGGCCATTGTAAATAATGTTGCAATAAACTTCTTTCATATATTCTTTCAAAAAAAGAAAAATGCTTTGTCTTGTGTGAATGAACTGAATGCAAATGGGTTAAATTATCCCCACATGAAAGATATATATCAAAGATAAAGATTCATCATTTAGAGAAAAAAATCAAAATTCAAATACATGTGGTTCACAGGAGACTTACAAGAATAAAATGACACAAAATCAAAATGAAAAAATGGGAAAGCTGTCATAAGTCAAAATATTAATATTGGACAAATAAAATTTAGGGCATGAAAATCTTACACAGGACAAAGTTAGGTGTTTATAGTCATAAACAAAATGTCAATAAAAACAAAACCAGCAGTGACGTGCACGTCATGTGCCTGGCATCATGTTAAGCACTTTACATTGATTATATCATGCAATTTAAGCATTCAAAAGAGTTACTCTGGCATTATCACCAAGCTTTTAGGAAAATACAAAACTGGCCCATCATCTGCTCAGAGCAGCCAAGAAGGATTTGAGCTCAGATCTCTCTAACCTCACAGTGAAGACTGGAGAATTGTGAAACTCTGCCTCCTACAACATAAAAATATTGTCAAGATACATAAAACAAAATTTGTTTAAAAAACATAAAGGTGTGTTGAAAAATCACTATCATAGTGGGAAACTAGCACACTATCCATGCTTTGATAAATCAGCAGATACAACCCTGGCTGTTGTGGCTCAGTGGATTGAGTGCCAGCCTGAAAACCAAAAAGTTGCCAGCTCGATTTCCAGTTACAGTATATGCCTGAGTTGCCAACCAGGTACCCAGTGGGGGGCACACAAGAAATAACCATACACATTGATGTTTCTCTCCCTCTCTTCCTCCTTCCCTTCTCCTCTCTCTAAAAATAAATAAACAAATAATTTTTTAAGTCACCAGATAGATGAGTTCTGGCCAAGATGGAGGTGTGGGTAGAAATGCTTCGTTTCCTTCCACAATCAAAAGAAGGATAACAACCAATTTAAAAACAATAAACAACCAGAACTGCCAGAATATCAAACTGCATGGAACCCCTATAACCAAGGAGTTAAAGAAACATTCATCCAGACCCGTATGAGGGGTGGAAATAGGTAACTGGGTGGGCAGAGAGGACCTGCAGCAAGGCTGTAGACCACTGGGGCAAGGAGGGGCTGGCTGAGCTGGAAACTAAAGACTCAAAACCTCTAGCTATAAAATACTGTGGGGGTTGGGAAGGCAGGAGAAACTCCCAGTCTCACAGGAGAGTTCACTGGAAAGTGGGCCTAGTGTGGAACAAACAAGCAGCATTATTCCCTCTCTGGCCCTCCCCTACAGACAGCATGGAAACTCAGCAAAGAGGGTTGCCCCATCCCAGTGAATACCTAAGGCTCCCCACCTTACAACATAACAGGTGTGCCAAGACAAAGAAATATGGCCCAAATGAAAGAACAGACCAAAACTATAGAAAAAAGAGCTAAGCAACAAGGAAATAGCTAACCATCTGATGCACAGTTCAAAACACCAGTAATTAGAATGTTCACAGAACTGATTGAGCTCACTCACAAAATGAAGGAAGAAATAAAGGCTATACAAAGTGAAATAAAGCAAAATATACAGGGAACCAACAGTGAAGGGAAGAAAAGTAGAACTCAAATCAACAGTTTGGAACAAAAGGAAGAAATAAACATCCAACCGGAACAGAATGAAGAAACAAGAATTCAAAAAACTGAGGAGAGGCTTAAGAACCTCCAGGACATCTTTAAATGCTCCAACATCTGAATAATAGTGGTGCCAGAAGAAGAAGAGGAAGAGCAAGAAATTGAACACTTATTGGAAAAAATAATGAAGGAAAACTTCCCCAATCTGGTAGAGAAAAATAGACTTCCATGAAGTCCAGGAAGCCTAGAGAATCCCAAAGAAATTGGACCCAAGGAAGCACACACCAAGGCACATCATAATTAAGGTACCCAAGATTAAAGATAAGGAGAGAATCCTAAAAGCAGCAAGAGAAAAGGAGACAGTTACCTACAAAAAAGTCCCCATAAGACTATCAGTTGATTTCTCAAAAGAAACCTTATAGGCAAAAAGGGGCTGGAAAAAGTATTTGAAGTCATGAACAAGGACCTACATCCAAGACTACTCTATCCAGAAAACCTCTCGTTTAGAATGGAAGGGCAGATAAAGTGCTTCCCAGATAAGGTCAAGTTAAAGGAGGTCATCGTCACCAAGCCCTTATTATATGAAAAGTTAAAGGGACTTATCTAAGAAATAGAAGAAAATCAAAAACTTTGAACAGTAAAATGACAACAACTCATAACTATCAACAACTGAACCTAAAAAACAAAAACTAAGCAACCAACTAGAACAGGAAGAAAATCACAGAAATGGAGATCACATGGAGGATTTTCAGCGGGGAAGGGGAGAATGGGGGGAAGGTACAAGGAATAAGAAGCATAATTTGTAGGCATAAAATAGACAGGGGGGAGGTTAAGAATAGTATAGGAAATGGAGAAGCCAAAGAACTTATGTGTACAACCCATGGACCTGAACTAAAGTGGGGGGAGGGGGTGCTGGAGGGGGATACTAGATGGAGGAGAGATAAACGGGAGAAAAAACCTGGGAAAACTATAATAGCATAATCAATAAAATATACTTCAAATCAATAGATATAATTAAAATTGTATAAAAGCATTTAGCTTCATGTCTTTAGGAAGAAATCACAAAACTAACTGAAAAAAGAATGAAGGGTAAAACAGGAATTCAAATATCAGGAAACAGAACTGAAGGCTAAATTTAAAGGGTGATTATTTGAGGGGGAAAATAAAACTAATTCTAGCAAAGCTCATGAGGAAAAATTTCAAAAAACAAAAATAGGAACTTATAAAAACAAGAAAAGAGAACTTCAGATGGCAAGGAGAATTTTTCAAACCAATACAGAATAATATATACAATACTATGTTAATAACTTAAAAATTCAATTAAACAATAATTCTTGAGAAAACATAATGTAATATATTTGAAAGTGTACCAATATTAATCATGGAATAAATTCAAAAAATGTCAAATAACAAATCCTAGAAAAGCCAGTAGGCCAAAAAAATTGACTTATTTGGGGATATGGCAAATTCAGTCAAACCTTTAGAGAACATTATAAGTCCTTTGCCACTTAAACACTTCCAAAGTTAAGAAAGAGGAGGAGAAAAAATAGCTTTCCCAGGTGTTTTTAAGAAAATAGCAAAAACCTGTAGAAGATAGCAGACCAAAAAAAGTAAACTGCAGACCAATTTCACTAATGATTATAGGCTCAAATATCCTAAATATAATGTAAATAAATGTAATCCAGTAATATAGTAAAATAGTGCCAGAATGAATTCGTAACAATAAAGATCATAAAGACATACATTGTTTTGGTGTTTTACAATGAGTATGTATTTTTCAATCTCAATAATATTACTTTGGGGGAGAAAATTAAACAATGATTATTACATCCAGTGACCAAGAGATTTTGGCAATGCATGTGTTCTAGGTGAGTATATAAATTCGTTACAAACTCTCTGGAGAGCATTCTGGCAACAAAAAGCCTTTACAATGGTCATACTCTTTGACTCAGAAATTCCAATTTTGGGAAATGTAATACGTTGACTGACTACAATAACAATCTCAATTTTTTATGCCTCCTGCAGCCATGCCCTTTGATGATATTCTCTGAAACTAGCTCTGGGCTTGGCCATTCCACATGCTTTGGCCTATGGGACAGAAGCAAACTTGACACAAATACAAAGTTGAAAAAAGTGTGTATACACCAGGGACCTTCTTGCAGCTCTGTGCCTGCTGTGTAAACAAGGCTGGTCAGCCAGCTAGAAGATGAGACACCATGATCATCCCAGTAAGTCCACCAGCTGATGGCAATGTTTAAGTGGGCCTTACTTCTATCTACTGATTCCAGCCCAAACCAAAAACTGCCTGACCAAAGTGCAAACCTGCAAAGCTAAATAAATAGTTGTAGTCTATACCACTAAGTGGTGGGATGATTTGTTATACAGTGAAAGCTAACTAATACATGAACTTATGCTGAGGAAATATTCAGAAGTAGCCACCCATAAACATAAGTATACAAAGATGTTATTTATAACAGTGGTTAAATAAGGCTAAATTTTAGGGGCTGCTCAAGTAAATTTTGGTATTTCCAATCAATAAAAATGTATACAACTGTTAAAAATCCCTTATAGAAGACAATTTGATGTGGCAAAATATTTACAATATATCACTTAGTGAAAAAAAAGAAGGCAATGAAACACATGGTATGAAACTATTTTTGTTTTTACAAGTGCATGAAAAAATTGGAATGATGTAAAAATGTTACAAGTGTCAGTCACTGAATGTGAAGGTTTTTACCTTTGACTTTTTCTACACTTTTCATATTTCTGCATTGTTCACATGTCAAGGCTCCTAACCAGTGGCAGCATGCTGAGGGAGCTGAACCTGAGCCCACAATAGGCCACTGCTGAGAAATCAGTGAAGAGGTAATCCAGGCACGGATGGTAGCAAATTCTTCCAGGTTAAACCAGCCTAAGCATGGTGCTTGCCAGCACAGCTGGGAAAATAAGAGAAAAACAAGCTGGAACAGTCCGCCATATTCCCAGCAAAGGCCTTCCCACCATGGCCAAGTTATTGACTCCAAGTCCAGCCAGGTTTCCTGGCTTCTACCTTCTAAAACTTGAGTCTCATTCTCCCCTCCAGCCTCTCCCTCTCATGTTCCCTTCTTACCCTTCCTTCTATTTACTTTCCACGTAGATTTTCTCAGGGAGCCTTTAAGGGAAAGAGAAGGGATTTAGGTCAGGGACTGGCGAGGAGAGACCAAGATGAAGCACACCCAAGGTCTTGGCATGGTTTCCCTTACACACCACCAGACCACCCTTGTAGTTCAAGAATAAGCACATGACACCATTCCAAGCTCATCCAACAGACTGAGTGACCTAGAGAGGTAGATTCCAACTCTGCTACAAGGATAATGACTAACCCTTCACCATGCTAATAAGGTGGTTTCACTCAAGGAGCTAGGACCTGAGTCAGATGGTAGACTGAGATCAGAAGTCTTGGCTATCAGTCTAGTTTTGACGCTAACTTGATATGGAATCTACAAATTCACTCTCCATGACATCTTTTCTTCCTCTGCAAAATGGGTCCAATACATCCTCTTAGACTGTTAAGCTCCCATAAGAACCAATATTTGTCTCATATGTTCAGTGCTATATACCTGAAGGCACTCAATACATATACATTGAACAAAATAAAACTACCTAACTACTCTCAGAGGGATTTGTGCAAAGAACAGATAAAGAGGAATGCAAGTGCTTTGAGTGTTTAAATCACATTACAAAGATAACATATATTTTAATGTTTTTTACTAACATGAAACAGAATCACATTGTCTTAGAAATAACATGCTCATCCCTTGAGAAGAAAGCTCTGGGGCTTTGCAAAACAAGGTTTGAGAATCACTGAAGTAAGAACTAAAGCTCATGACCTTAAATCAATTTAATCCACCCAATCAGCCGACACTGCATCCTGAAGCAACAGAGGTGTTTTCATCAACCATGTCGTCAATCTTTAAAAGTCAGGCTGTAAGGCACAGAGGGCAAAAAGAGTGCTATTTCAAAATATTCTTACTTTGAAATGAATTGAAAAAAAGTGAGATTTCCCAACACATCTGCCTACAGCCAATTAAAATGTTGTGTTGAGGTGCCTTCCAAAGACCTCTCTGGGGTTCCCTATAACTGGTACATCTTTATCACTGAGACCAAGGGAATCATGCCACTTATTAACAGGCACTGCTTCGGCAAATGTCACAGGGAAATGTGGGATCCAGCCATCTCCCAATTTGCACACACTTGAAAGCTGTTGGTGACACAGCTCTGGGAGGGCGTGGGCAGGGGGCCTATGATTTTTCACACATTACACTGAAAAGCATTCTAACTGCACAAGAAGGTAGGTTGTGGGATGCCAGCCAAGCTAAACACTGACAGATTCCCTTCTGGTCAGAGACTGCAACATTTCTGTGTTATTCTGGCGAAAGTCCTTTCTGGGGTCAACGTGCTGGGCTCCAACATGGCCCCTTTTTTCACAAATGCCTTCATGAAGATGTTCAATCGAACTACCAGGTCATTCAGAGCAACACAAACCCTTGCAACTGGGTATTGGATCTAGAGCTAAAATCACAACTAACTGGTTCCATTAATTAAAAACTCATGTCTTCCCCTGACCAGTGTGGCTCCATTGGTTGTAGCACCGTCCCATAACCAAAAGGTCCAATTTCAATTCCTAGTCAAGGCACATAGCTAGGTTGTGGATTCAGTCCTCAGTTGGGGCACATGCAAGAAGCAATCAATTGGTGTTTCTCTCTCACATTGATGTTTCTTTCCCTCTCTCTCTCCTGCCCTTCCCCTCTCTCTAAAATCAATAACCATGTCTTTGGGTGAGGATAAAAAGAAAATTGTAAAAACGCATGCCTCATCTTTCTTTGTTAAAGTGGGGATTCTAGGAAAAAATAATAATAACCCCTAACAAACTCTTGTACTTCCTGGAGATATGTCCAATATCAGAAATTGGGCAACATACCTTAAAAAATGCTCCAAGAGACACAGGACCTAAAAGGATACTTCCCCAAAGAGGACACACAGAGCAACATATATATGAAAAGACGTTCAACATCACTAATCATCAGAGAAATGCAAATTAAAACAATGAGATATTACTTAACACCTGTCGAAATGACTATCTATCATCAATAAATCAACAACCAAGGGTTGGCAAGGATGTGGAGAAAGGGAACCCTCATACACTACTGGTGGGAATGTAGATTGTTGCAGCCACTATGAAAATATAGAGGTTCCTCAAAAATAAAAAAAATGGAATTGCCTTATGGCCCAGCAATTCCATTTCTGGGTATATAAATCTGAAGAAACCCAAAACACTAATTCAAAAGAATATATCCACCTCTATATTCATTGCAGCATCATTTACAGTGGCCAAGATATGGAAGCAACCCAAGTGCCCATGAATAGTCATGTGGACTTAAAAAGCTGTGGTGTCCTGATAAGTTTGGCTCAGATGGTTGGACATCATCCTACAAAGTAAAAGGTTACCAGTTTGATTCCCAGTCAGGCTACATGCCTAGGCTGTGGGTTCAGCTCCCAGCCAGAGCACATACAAGAAGCAACCAATCGATGTTTCTCTCTTGCACTAACGTTTCTCTCCCTCTCTTTCTCCCTCCCTTTCCCTCTCTCTAAAAGCAAATAAACAAAAATTTTTTATTATTTTATTGCTCAATTACAGTTGTCTGCATTTTTCCCCCACCCTAGCCAAACCCACCTCCCTCCCTTGCTTTTATCCCCCCTCTTGGTTTTGTCCATGTGTCCTTTATAGTAGTTCCTGAAAACACTCCTCCCATTATTCCCCCCTCCCCTCTGGTTACTGTCAGATTGTTCTTAATTTCAATGTCTCTGGTTATATTTAAACAAAATCTTTTTTTAAAAAAAGCTTTGGTATATACATACAATGGGATATTTACTCAGCCATTAAAAAAAAAATCTTACCATTTGTGACAGCATAGATGTAACTAGAGGATATTATGCTAAGTGAAATAAGTCAGAAAAAGACAAATACGACATAATTTCACTTATCTGTGTAATCAAAAGAACAAAATAAAAGAATAAACAAAATAGAAACAGACTCATAGATACAGAGAACAGACTGATGGTTGAAAGAGGGTATGGGATTTGGGGACTGAGTGTAAAAAGTGAGAATAAGGAGTACAAATTGTCAGTTACAAAATAGTCACAGGGATGTGAAGTACATATAGTCAATAATATTATAATAACTATATGTGTGCCAGGTGAGTACTGGAAATATCAGAGGGAACACTTTGTAAAGTGCATGACTGTCTCACCACTATGCTGTACCCCTGAAATTAAAAAAAAAAAAATTGAGCCCTAGCCAGTGTGGCTCAGGTGGTTGGAGAGTCATCTCGTAGCCAATGGGTTTCAGGTTTGATCCCCAGTCTGAGTGTGTAAGGCAGGCAGTCAATCAATGTTTCTCTCTCACATCGATGTTTCTGTCTATCCCTCCCTCTCTCTCTAAAAGCAATAAAAAATGTCCTCAGGTGAGGATAAAAAATATATTTAAATAACATACTGAATGTAAAAAGTAAATAAATATTTTTTAATTTTAAATAGCTTTGTTGCACATATTTAGAAAAATGAAATGTCCCAAGAGCACCTGCACTTTGCTTATAATTTTTATTATTTTCAAAAATAATATTTATTATCACATGCTCAAAAGGAAAAAACTGGAGAGCACAGATGCATGCACCTGCAACCATATACACCTATATTCACACATATAAACACACACAACAGCACTCATAACTTTACCACTCAATGATAACCACATATAAAAACATATAAGAACATCTTATGTTCCTTTAATTTTTTCTTAGACATATATATACACACAATGATAAGCATTATATTCCATAACCTGATTTTTTTCCTGCCTAGTCATGTACCATGACCATTTCTCAAAAAATGGCAACAAGTATTTTTTATAACAATATAATAATCTATCACATGCTTTCACATTATTTACCTGTTGGATAGTTTGAATATTTACAATTATTTTCTGGTGTAAATAGCAGCTTTAGTGCATCTCTTTCCTAAAGGGACTCTGGCAATGGAGATAACTTAAGTAAAAAAGTACAGAAAATACAAGGTTAGGTTGCTGGAAGGTATGCCTTGTGGATATTGAAATATGCCTTTAGGATATTGTCCTAAAATTATAGTAGACACTGGTGTGGGAAGAAAGATTATAAAACAGGACCTAATGTCTTCAATAAATAGAAGGAGTGACTGCTTGTCTTCAGATATAAGTGGGGAAGAAGCAAGAGGGCAGAACGGTCTTTTAATGTGAGCCTAGAAGGTAAGCTCTTTAACAAGAGTTGGCCCCCCACCCCAGGGAGCAACAATAAACAACAAGAAGAAAGTAAACTCCTGACTCCAGAAGGGCTGTTTTTCCTGAGTGGAATGGTGTTCCTGAAACAATGTCAGGTTCCTCTTCAGGAAGAAGGAAGAGGAACTGCTCAAAAGAAGCAAGGCTGGAGGGTACCATGGAAAAAATCAAGAAGGGGATCAAGAAAGCAAGGAGCCAGGTCTGAAGCAGATGATGGCACTGGGACTGGAGCCTGCCTCTCAGCCCATAACTGAGAATGACAAAGATGGAAGCATTTTTGGAAGAGACCAGTCTCCTGTTTTCATGGGGCACAGATCATTTTGCTTCCAGAAATAGATAAGGGACCTTGGGAGTGCCTCTCCTAGTTTTAAAAAACTGGCAAAAGATATTCTAGGCTTACAAAAGCATTCTGTTCTGGTGATAGCTATAACAAACAGGGCAAAAGCCCCTATAAGATTCAGAACAAGAGAATAGAGCCTTGATCTGCACAAGGACTATCTCATGGGGTTCAGAGCAGCTTTTGCAATAGACTAAGGGTGTCAGGAGGTTTACAAAGAGACAATGAGGTCCAGCTCAAGGAATTTTTTCTTGATTCAGGCAATAGAATAGAATGAAAGGTCAATATGTTCCTTCTCAAAAATCAGCTACCTCCAGATAGATTTTCAGGGGAGCTGTAGAATGCAGGATTCATAAGAACTTCCTAAAAGTTAAATACATCCATTCATTCACTGATTTATTCATGTAAAGAATATATATATTGAGTGTCTACTATGCACAAGGCACCATTCAAAATACTAGAACTACAGACGTGAACAAACAAATCATATATAATAAAACACCAGCTAGTAATAGATGCTATAAAGCAAACTTTTAAAAAAGAAGTAAACTAAGACTGAGGTGCTATTGTACATGGATAGATGATGCATAAGAAATAATTAGTCAGGATAGCTGGGTTATATTGCAGTAATAAGCCACACCCAAATAGGCAGAGATTTCTTTTTCTCTCATACTACATATTCAGGCCAGATCAGCTGAGGGATCTGTTCTGTGTCTCCAGGATCAGGTTGTTAGAGAGGACTTAACTCAAAGATTGCTCTGGAGAGTCTAAAATCAGTATTGCAATGCTCCAGCATAAAAGTGACACACATCACTTTGGATTGCAACTCATTGGCCAGAACATTCATATGGCCCAACTCACCCACAAGGGAGCCTGGAAGTATAATCTTCCCATTGATCTGCAAGGCCAAAACCCAGAAATATTTAGTGAAGATCATTAGTGATTATAAAAGATGATAGCTAAATAGATGGACAGATATAACAGTAATAGCACCTTACACACTGACTTAACACAACCCTTATAACAATGTCATGAGGTAGGTACTATTGTTATTTTCAACATCGATATCATTTTATATGTAAGGAGGCTGAGACTAGGAGAGGCTAAAAAACATAACTAAGATCACATACTTGGTGAGTAACAAAGTTGGGATTCAAACCTAGGCAGGATTACTCCAAGGTCTACATACTTAACTATTACACTATGTTGAATACAGATGGATGGATGGATGGATGGATGGATGGATGGATGGCCAGTCATATTGACTGGCAATTACAGCACTTACTAAGAAAATAAAAGAGCTTGACTCATAGTCCACCAGGTCTCATATTTGTCCACCTGTCTTGATCATCCAGCTCTAACAACACTTACATTCTCAGGACTATCTCAGGACCAGCTCCAGCTGTGGAAATACTGTCATAGGGTTCTAAGCAGAAGGCCAGAGGCTAACATAGAAATAGCATGTGTTTTCCAGTGAAACCCTTCCAGCTACCCAGTCCCCACACAGAAGCCCATACTTGGCAGGTAGAAAGTAGTAAATTCTTACTGAAAAAGACAGGCAAACCCATGCCAACCCATGGAAGGCCAGACAGGCTGTGGTTGCGAAAAAGCAGACATGACTAGGGTGGTGAGGGAGGGAGGCCAAACTGGCGGTTATGGCAAAACCAATGGCACCTGAGTCAGAACCAGTGGGTTTTGAGGGTTTCTCCTTCTCTGGTACCAGCACACACTTAAAATGGAAAATAGTTACCATGCAGCATTTTGCTTGCTAACAGCATTTAGCTTCCGGGATGAAGAGGATACAGAGAGGTAGCAATGAAGATAGCCTTGAATGTTCCATTCCAGGAATGTGGATCCTGCTATGGCCCACGAAGACCCATCATCTCCCAGAGGAGGACTTGTCTGAAAAATTATGAGGCCACCGACCCCACCCAAAGAGCTTTTATGGCTCTTCCTTTAACTGAGCCAAGCTGTGCCTTCCACTGCTCAGCCCAGTGTCTCACCAACTCAACAACCTAAAAAGTCACTCAGATTCAGCATCTGTCCAAGGAGGCAGGATGAGACAAGAGAAACGATAAGTTTATTGATGAGATCACAGTAGTCAATCAAGGAGAAAGGAGTTGCCTGAAGTTCTCCTCTAGTTAGGCCTTGCCAGCACTATGCTGGGAAAATGGAGAAAAGAAGTGGGAAGCTGATGCCCAAAAGCAGGGGTGTCAAACTCTTTTTCACCAGGGGCCACATCAGCATCGAGGTTGCCTTCAAAGGGCCAAATGTAATTTTAGGACTGTATAAATGTAACTACTCCTTAACAGTTAAGAGGGAGCTCGGCACTGCCACCAGGTAGAAATAAGGTGCCAGGGCAGGTAGAAACAAGGCACAGTGTCAGATTCAGCCCACAGGCCTTGTGTTTGCCACCTGTGCCCTAAAGAAAAAAGGGGGAAAGTGAAGTAAAACAAGTCAGATTTGTGGAGTTAGCTGTAGGATCCAGGTGCACTCAAGAAAAAAAAAGGACCTGGGAAGATGCCCAAGACTCAGCTGAAGGGAAAGGAGCCAAAGCCACACAACAGCCATACGGATACCACCACCTGCCAGTCACTGAGAAAGCCTATGTTGTGCTCTGGAATTTGGAGGTTAGACCCAGGGTCATATTTGAGAAGGGAATGGAACAGGAGAACATTTACCGCTCTATTGGCCCTGGCTGAAAATAGAACTTCCTTTCCTAAAGTCCAACACAACAAGTGGAGAACTGAGGTTGAAGTGTAGGAGTATGGAAAGGAGAAGCATGCACCAAAAGAAAGGAGACCATCTTTGGGGAGTGCTATAGGCATAGAAGAAAGGGAAAATGGAACATGAGGCACAGAAGGAAAAAATGGTAGCAATAATAATGATAACCCTTCAATGAACACCTGTTGAGGCCAAGAACACTGTTCACCTTAAACATACTATATTCCAACCCTCACAATGACTCTAAGCAGTAAGTTCAGGTTGACTGCCTTGTGCAAAGTCACAGGCTGGGATTTAAACCTTAGTGTGTCACATTCTAGAGCTGAGTTTCCTACAGTAACAAAAAAAAAAAAGGAAGAGAACCAGGCAAGAGAAGCCTTGGTCCATCAACAAGTCAAGGTGAACCCCCTTAGCAGAGCTAGTCAAATGTCAACCAACAGTAAAGATGGTGATTAGGAACACTTTTTGGTAAAAGGTTTAAGTGAAAATCCCAGCTCGGTGATGCTAGGCAAATCTGTCATCCTGTTAGGACCTCAGTTTCTATACTTTTAATACAGAAATAATATCATAATTGTCTCAAAGGGTTGCTTTGCAGATTAAAAGAGAAAATAGATGCAATATTGTTAGCACAGTGGCACACGCAACAATCAATCAATGACAGTTAGCTGGGGTTAAGATTGTTAATGTGCTTCTCAGACCTGCTGGTACCCCATAGAATCAAAAAGAAATACACTGAGACCAGGGCCACAGTATTACAAACTCAATTTGGTGAGAACTCAGAGGAATTTAAGGGTTCTAGAAAGCCATCCAAAAAATATTTTTCTTACCAGCTTCCTATTGTCTGAAATATGCATTTCCCAGCACAGACGACTTTTGTTTTCATTTAAAAAAAAAAAAAAAGCCACCTTCAAGAATTTAATACTCCATTGATTTCAATAGACAGATCTCCCAAACAGAAAGTCAACAAGGAAAGAGTAGCCTTAAATGACCCATTAGGCCAGAAGAATTTAATTGATATTTTTAAAGCATTTCACCCTGAAGTAGCAGAATATAAATTCTTTTCAAGTGTACATGGAACACTTTCCAGAATAGACATGGGAGGCCACAAAACTAAATAAATTTAAAAAATTAAAATCATATCAAATGCAATGGCTGGTGTGGCTCAATGGCCATTCTTTAAATGGCACTCTTTTGAATGCCAGCCTGTGAACCAAAGAGTCGTGGGTTCAAATCCTACTCAGGACACATGCCTGGGTTGTGGGCCAGGTCCTCAGTAGAGGGCATGCAAGATGCAACCACACATTAATGTTTCTCTCCCTCTTTCTCCTTCCCTTCCTCTCTCTAAAAATAAATAAATAAGTAAAATATTTAAAGTAAAATAAAATATAAAGTAAAATCATATCAAGTATCTAAGCTGTAGATACTTGATATGATTTTACAATTTAATCTAAAACTTAGATACTTGATATGATTTTAATTTTTAAATTTATGCTGAGTGAAGTAAGCCAGGCGGTGAAAGTCAAACATCATATGACCTTAACTATAGGTGGAACCTAATCAATGAAACAAACAATCAAGCAAAACAGAACCAGAGACACTAAAATAAAGAACAAATTCACAGTATCCAGAGGGAAGGAAGGAGGGAGGTAATAGCAGAAAAAAAGGGAAAAGTTTGTCAAGGAATATGTATAAAGTACCCATGGACAAAGTCAAAGCAGGGTAGGAGGTGGGAGGTGGTGGGAGTTGGGGCGGGGGAAAGTGGTGGTAGGAAAATGGGGACAACTGTATTCAAAAAACAGTAAAAAATGATAAATACAAACAAAAATCATATCAAGTATCATCTCTGACCACAATGGTATTAAACTAAAAGTTAATCACAAGAGGACAACTGAAAAGCAAACACATGGAGGCTAAATAACATGCTAAACAACAAATAAGTCAACAATGAGATCAAGAAAGAAATCAGCCCTGGCCAGTGTGGCTTAGGTGGTTAGAGCATCATCCCTTACACTGAAAGGTTGCAGGTTCAATTCTCAGTCAGCGCACATGTCTAGGTTGCAGGTTTGATCCCCAATCAGAAAGCCTATGAGCGGCAAACAATCAATGTTTCTCTGTTACATCACTGTTTCTCTCTCTGTCCCCACCTCCCATTTCTCTCTCTTTAAAAGCAATTTAAAAATGTCCTCAGGTGAATAAAAGAGAAAGGAAGGAAGGGAGGAAGGGAGGGAGGGAGGGAGGGAATCAAGAGACACCTTGACAAATCAAAGTGAAAACACAACAACCCAAAATCTATAGGAGAGACAGAGCAAGAGCAATCCTAAGAGGGAAGTTCACAGGACTACAGGCCTACCTCAAAAAATAAGAAAAATCTCAAATAAAAAATCTAACCTTATACCTCAGGGAACTAGAAAAAGAACAGCACACAAAACCCAAAGTGAGTAGAAGGAAAGAAAGATAAGTATCAGATTGGAAATAAACAAAATAGAGTCAGAATACAAAAATACATCAATGAAACCAAGAACTAGTTCTTTGGAAAATAAATTAAATTGATAGAACATTCACCTGACTCATTAAGAAAAAAGAGAGAGGACCCAAATAAATAAAATCAGAAATAAAAAAATGACAACTGACACCATAGAAATGCAAAATAGTATAGAAAATACTACTGACAACTATATGTCAACAAATTGAACAATCTGGAAGAAATGGATAAATTCCTAAGAAACATACAATCTTTCAAAACTGAATCAAGAAGAAACAGAAAACTTAAGCAGACAAATTACAACTAGCAATATCAAATCAGTAATGGAAAAAGTCCCAACAAACAAAAGTCCTGGGCCAATGGCTTCACAGGGAAATTTTACCAAACATTCAAATAAAAACCAACACCTATTCTTCTCAACAATTCCAAAAAATTCAAGAGGAAGAAAGACTCCCAAGCTCATTTTACAAGGCCACCATTACTCTGATTCCAAAACCAAACAAAAACATTGTACAGAAAACAAAATTATAGGCCAATATCCCTAATTAACATAGATTAAAAAAAATCCTGAACAAAATATTAGCAAACCAAACTCAGAAATACATTTAAAAGATCTTAAACCACGATCAAGTGGGATTTATTCTTGGGATGCAAGTTTGGCTAAATATCTACAAATCAATTACAATGATACACCATGTAAACAAAATGAAGGATAAATCATAGGATCATATCAATAAGTGAAGAAAATCATTTGACAAAATCCAGCATCCATGTATGATAAAACTCTCAACCAAGTGGGAATAATAATAATAACATAATAAAGACCATTTATGGCAAACCTGCAGCTAACATCATATTCAATGAGGAAAAGCTAAAAGCATTTTCCTTAAGATCAGGAACAAGACAAGGATATCTATTCACTTCCACCACTTTTATTCAACATAGTACTAAAAGTCCTAGCCACAGCAACCGGACAATAAGAAGAAATAAAAAGCATCCAAATTAGAAAGGAAAAAGTAGAACTGTCACTATTTGCAGATGACATAATATTACAGAGCATACTCTAAAGATTCTACCCCAAAAAACTACTAAAACTGATAAATGAATTCAGTAAAGTAGCAGGAAACCAAATAAGTATTCAGAAATCAGTTGCACTTTTATAAACCAATAACAACTATCAAAAAGAGAAATGAAGATAATAATCCCATTTACAATTGCATCAAACAAATACCTAGAAATAAATTTAACCAAGAAGGTAAAAGACCTGTACTCGGAAAATTACAAGACACTGAAAACAGAAACTGAAGAAGATACAAATAAATGAAAGCATATACTGTGCTCATGGGTGGAGAAAATTAACATCGTTAAAATGTCCATATTCCCCAAAATAATCAATGGATTCAATACAGTCGCTATCAAAATACCAATGGCATTTTTCACGTAACTATAACAAATAATCCTAAAATTTATATGGAACCACAAAAGACCCTAGATAGCTAGAGCAATCTTGAAAAGGAACAAAGTTGCAGGTATCAAACTTTACTACAAGACTACAGTAATCAAAACAGCATGGTACTGGCATAAAAACAGCCACATAGACCAATGGAACAGAACAGAGAGCCCAGAAATAAACCCACACCAACATGGTCAATTAATATATGACAAAGGAGGCAAGAACATACAATGGAGTAAATAACAGTCTATTCAATAAATGGTATTGGGAAAGTTAGACAGATCCATGCAAATAAATGAAATTAGACTACCTTCTTTCACTATATACATAATAAACCCAAAATGGATTAAAGGTTGAAATGTAAAACCCAAAACCATAAAACTTCTAGAAGAAAACTTCTAGCAGTAAACTCTCTGACATTGTTCTTAGTAATATTTTCTTCTGATACATTTCCTCAAGCAAAGGAAACAAAAGAAAAAATAAACAAATGTGACTACATCAAACTAAAAAGTTTTTGCACAACCAAGAAAACCATCAACAAGGACTTCTGGCCAAGATGGAGGCGTAGGTAGACACATGGTGCCTTCTCGAACAACCAAAAGAAAGACAACAGAAATTACAAAAAAAAAAAAAAAAAACAGAATTGACAGAAAATTGAACTGTATATAAGTCTGATAACCAATGAGTTAAAGACACATTCATCCAGACCAGTAGGAGTGGGGGAGTCAGGGAGCCAGGGAAGAGAGGGCTCACGGCAAAGCAGTGGCTCATTATCCTAGCGAGGCAGTGGATTGTGGAGTGGACCCAGCGAGGCGACAGATTGTTGAGCAAGGCAGGAAGCGCAAGGTGGCTGGCGGATCAGGCTGTCCCACATTCACTCTCAGATAAACCAAGCAAAACTGGGAAGTGAGACAGACCACACAACTCAGGGCCCCAGCACAGGGAAATAAAGCCTAAAATCACTGATTGAAAACACCTGTGGGGGTTGAGGTGCCAGGAGAAACTCCCAGCCTCTCAGGAGAGTTCATTGGAGAGACCCACAGGGTCCTAGAATGTACACAAACCCACCCGCATGGGAATCAGCACCAGAAGGGCCCAACTTGCTTGGGGGAAGCACGGAAGGGACTGAAATCCAGCAGAGAGCAGAGCAAGCACCATTGCTCCCTCTTGGGCCCCTTCCCCACATACAGTGTCACAACGCAGGGGCCTGGGTTACCCCACCCCAATGAATACCTAAGGCTCTGCCCCTCACTACAGAACAAGTGCGTCAAGACCAAAAAAAAAAAAAAAAGGGCCCGAATGAAAGAACAGATCAAAGCTCCAGAATGAATAAAACTAAGCAATGAAGAGATAGCCAACCTATCAGATGCACAGTTCAAAGCACTGGTGATCAGGATGCTCACAGAATTGGTTGAATTTGGTCTCAAATTAGATGAACAAATGAAGGCTACACTAAGTGAAATAAAGGAAAATGCACAGGGAACCAACAGTGATGGGAAGGAAACTGGGACTCAAATCAATGGAGTGGATCAGAAGGAAGAAAGAAACAACCAAACAGAAAAGAAGGAAGAAACAAGAATTCAAAAAAATGAGGACAGGCTTAGGAACCTCCAGGACATCTTTAAATGTTCCAATATCCAAATTATAGGGGTACCAGAAGGAGAAGAGGAAGAACAACAAGCGAAAAAGTTATTGGAACAAATAATGAAGGAGAACTTCCCCAATCTGGCAAAGGAAATAGAATTCCAGGAAGTCCAGGAAGCTCAGAGAGTCCCAAAGAAGTTGGACCCAAGGAGGAACACACCAAAGCACATCATCAGTACATTAGCCAAGATTAAAGATAAGGAGAGAAACTTAAAAGCAGTAAGAAGAAAGGAGACAGTTACCTACAAAGGAGCTCCCATCAGACTGTCAGCTGATTTCTCAAAAGAGACCTTACAGGCAAGAAGGGGCTGGGAAGAAGTATTCAAAGTCATGAAAGGCAAGGACCTACATCCAAGATTGCTCTATCCAGCAAAGCTTTCATTTAGAATGGAAGGGTAGATAAAGTGCTTCCTAGATAAGGTCAAGTTAAAGGAGTTCATCATCACCAAGTCCTTATTATACAAAATGTTAAAGGGACTTATCTAAGAAAAAGAAGATAAAAAATATATACAGTAAAATGAGAGCAAATTTACAATTATCAATAACCACACCTAAAACAAAAACAAAAAGAAACTAAGCAAACAACTAGAACAGGAACAGAACCACAGAAATGGAGATCACATAGGGGGTTATGAACAGGTGAGGGGGAGAGAGAGGAAAAAGGTACAGAGAATAAGTAGCATAGATGGTAGGCAGAAAATAGACAGGGGGAGGTTAAGAATAGTATAGGAAATGTAGAAGCCAAAGAACTTATAAGTATGACACATGAACATGAACTAAAGGGGGGGAATGTGGGTGGGAGAGGCTGTGCAGGGTGGAGGGGAGTGAAGAGGGGAAAATGGTACAGCTATAATAGCATAATCAATAAAATATATTTTTGAAAAATTTTAAAAAATTTTTAAAGAATAAACAAACATTATAAACTAAAAAGAAAAAAGAAAATCATGAACAAAACAAAAGACAATCTACTGAATGGAAGAAGATATTGGCTAATGATATAGCCAATAAGGGGTTAATATCCAACATTTTTTGAAGAACTTATACAACCTAAAACCACAAAAACAAACAATCCAACTTAAAAATGAGCAGAGGGTCTGAACAGACACTTCTCCAAAGTGGACATACAGATGGCCAATAAACATATGACAAGATGTTCAACTTCACTAATCATCAGAGAAATGCAAATTAAACCACAATGAAATATCACTTTACACCTGTCAGAATGGACATCATCAAAAACCAACAATCAGCAAGTGTTGGTGAGGACACAGAAAAAAAGGGATCCCTCGTACACTGTTATTGGGAATGCGAATTGGTGCAGTCACTATGGAAAACAATATGGAAGTTCATCAAAAACTTAAAAATAGAACTACCTTATAACTCAGCAATTCCACTTCTGCGAATGTATCTGAAGAAATCCAAAACACTTATTCAAAAGATATGTGTACCCCTATATTTATTGTAGTATTATTTACAATAGTCAAGATGTGGAAGCAAACCAAGTGCCTATCAGTAGGCAGTTAGATAAAAAAAAAAAAAGATGTGGTTCATGTATACAATGGAATATCACTTGGCTATAAAAAAGAATGGAATCTTACATTTGTGACAACATGGGTGGACCTGGAGGGTATTATGCTAAGTGAAATAGGTAAAACAAAAAAAGATAAATACCATATGGTTTTACTTGTATGTGGAATGTAGAGAACAAAATAAACAAACAAAACAGAAACAGACTCAAAAATAGAGTGAACAAACCGAGGGCTGCCAGATGGGAGGGAGTGGGAGAATGGATGAAAAAGGTGAAGGGAGTTAGAAGTTATAAAATAGTCAACAGGGGTGTAAAGTACAGCATAAAGAATATAGTCCTAATATTATAATAACTATGTAAGGTGCCAGGTGGGTACTAAACTCACAAAGGGGACCACTTTGTAAATTATATAATTGTCTAACCACTATGCTGTACACCTAAAACAAATAACAAAAAAAATTTTAAGGTCAAATCCACAAAAATAAAGTTATAAAGAGACAGCAAAAGTAGAATAAATTGATATGTGAGATCTAATTGGTGTGATAAAAATATTTTTAATGGGTTTATGGTGATGACTGCACAACTTGGTAAATTTACTAGAAATCACTGAATCGTACACTTGAAATGGGAGAATTATATGATATGTAAAATATCCCTCAATAGTTTTTTTAAAAGAGCATCTGGCTGATATTCGGGAGACTCTGGAATACTGTACTTGCTCTGTCACTAGATAAATAGCTGTGTAACATAAAAATATAAAAAAATGAAAACAAACCTCATGCAGACATAAATTCACAGTAGAGGGAGAAGTGGGTAGCATTGGCAGCAGAGCTGAGGGCCAACCAGTAGTGTAAAAAAAATTCTTTAAAAAAAAGGAGCAGAGGATAAGCCTCAGCATCTCCTATCCGCATAAGAAACACAGGAGTGATTAGGTTAATTTGAAAAATCAGGTAAATTTCACTCCTAAAGAAATAATGAAAGTAAAAAGAGTGAAGGTTAACACCACTGGGATAGTGCCTGGCAAATAGCAGGCTCCAATAAACAATATTGATAATAAGGCATACCAGAAGGAGAAGAAGATAAGCAAGGGATAGAAAACCTACTTGAAAAAGTAATGGTGGAAAACTTCCCTAATTTGATGAGAGAAAAAGTCACACAAATCCAGGAAACGCACAGAGTTCCAATCAAGAGGAACCCAAAGAGGCCCACCTCAAGACACATCATAATTAAAATGGCAAAATACCAAGACAAAGAGAGAATATTAAAGGCAGCAAGGGAGAAAAAGGAAGTAACATACAAGGGACCCCCCAATAAGGCTAACAGCTGATTTCTCAATGGAAACATTTCAAACCAGAAGAGAATGGCAAGAAATATTCCAAGTAATGAGAACCAGAGCCCTGCAACCAAGGCTACTTTACCCAGCAAGGCTCTCAATCAAGATAGAAGGCCAAATAAGAAGCTTCCCCGACAAAAGAAGTCTAAAAGAATACACCTCCACTAAGCCAGCTCTGCAGGAGATACTAAAGGGTCTGCTCTAAGGAAAGGAAGGAAAAGAGAAAGAGAGAGAGGAACACACATACATAAATGGCAATGAATAAGTACCAATCAATAATAACCTTAAACATAAATGGGTTAAATGCTCCAATCAAAAGACATAGAACAGCTGAATGGATAAGAAAATATGACCCACATATATGCTGCCTACAAGAGACCCACCTCAGGATAAAAGACCTGCACAGGCTGAAAGTGAAGGGCTGGAAACAAATTTTCCAAGCAAATGGACAGGGAAAAAAAGCCGGGGTAGCAATACTCATTTCAGACAAAATAGACTTCCAAAAAAGGGCCATAAAGAGAGACCCAGAAGGGCACTTCATAATACTTAAGGGAAGAATACATCAAGAAGACATAAATATTGTAAATATATATGCACCCAACATAGGTACACCCAAATACATAAAGAAAATCCTAGAGGACTTCAAGAAAGATACTGACAGCAACACAATTATACTGGGGGGATTTTAACACCCCACTCTCAAAAATGGACAGATCTTCCAAACAAAATATCAACAAAGATATCGTGGCATTGAACAATGCCCTAGATGAAATGGACTTAACTGATTTTTACAGAGCCCTTCATCCCAATGAAGCTAAATACACATTCTTTTCAAATGTACACGGAACATTTTCAAAGATAGACCACATGATAGGACACAAAACAAGTCTCAAGAATGTCAAGAAAATCAAAATCATACCAAGCATTTTCTCAGATCACAAGTGACTAAAACTAGAAACCAACCCCAAGGAAAAAAACCCAAAACACTCAAAATCATGGACATTAAACAGCATGCTATTAAACAATGAATGGGTCAAGAATGAAATTAGGGAAGAAATCAAAAGGTTTCTGGAAACAAATGAAAATTAACGCATAACAACCCAAAACTTATGGGACACAGTGAAGGCACTCTTGAAAGGGAAGTTCATAGCAATACAGGCCTACCTAAAAAAGATAGAAATAGTTCAAACAAACAACCTAACCCTACGTCTACAAGAACTAGAGGAACAACAACAAAGACAGCCCAGAGCAAGTAGAAGGAAGGAAATAACCAAGATCAGGGCAGAATTAAATGACATAAAGACTAAAAGCACAATTCTAAGGATCAATGAATCCAGGAGCTGGTTCTTTCAAAAGATAAACAAAATTGACAAGCCTTTAAGCAGACTCACCAAGAAAAAAAGAGAGAAGACCCAAATAAACACAATCAGAAATGAAAGAGGAGAGATTACAACTGATACCACAGAAATATAAAGAATTTTAAGAAATTACTACGAAGAACTGTATGCCAAGAAATTTGAAAACCTAGATGAAATGGACACATTTCTAGAAAAATATAATCTTCTAAAACTCGATGAAAAAGAAGCAGAAAACCTGAACAAACCAATAACAGCAAAAGAAATTGAAGCACTAATTAAAAAACTCCCAACACACAAAAGCCCTGGACCAGACGGTTTCACAGGAGAATTCTACAAAGCATTTAAGGAAGAGCTAACCCCTATCCTTCACAGACTATTTTAAAAAATCCAAAAAGATGGAAGATTCCCAAACTCTTTATGAGGCCAACATCATCCTAATTCCAAAACTAGAGAAAGACACAACAAAGAAAGAAAACTTCAGGCCAATATCTCTGATGAACATTGACGCTAAAACCCTCAACAAAATACTGGCAAACCGCATCCAACAATCCATTACAAAGATCAGCCACCATGACCAAGTGGGCTTCATCCCAGGCATGCAAGGATGGTTCAATATTCACAAATCAGTAAATGTAATACATCACATAAACAAAAGCAAACACAAAATCACATGATCATATCAATAAATGCAGAAAAAGCATTTGATCAGGTACAGCACCCATTTATGATAAAAACACTCAGCAAAGTGGGAATAGAGGGAACATTCCTCAACATAATAAAGGCCATATATGAGAGACCTACAGCCAGCATCATACTCAGTGGGCAAAAACTAAAATCTTTTCCACTAAGAACAGGAACAAGACAAGGTTGTCCACTTTCACCACTTCTATTCAATATAGTATTGGAAGTTTTAGCCAAAGCCATCAGACAAAAAAAGGAAATAAAAGCCATCCAAATCAAAAAGGAGGAAACAAAACTGTCATTGTTTGCAGATGACATGATAGTGTACGTAGAAAATCCTATAGACTCTACCAAAAAACTGCTTGACCTAATAAACGAATTTGGCAAAACAGTGGGATACAAAGTCAATATCCAGAAATCAAAGGTATTTGTGCACACCACCAATGAAACAGCAGAAGCAGAAATCAAGGAAAAAATCCCATTTGAAAGAGCAAAAAGAAAAATAAAATACCTAGGAATAAACCTAACCAAAGAGGTAAAAGACCTATATTCAGAAAACTATATACCACTGAGGAAAGAAATCAAGGAAGACACAAACAAATGGAAACATATACCGTGTTCATGGATTGGAAGAATTAATATCATTAAAATGTCCATACTACCCAAAGCAATTTACACACTCAACGCAATACCTATTAAAGTACCAATGGCTTATTTCACAGACATAGAACAAACACTTCAAAAATTTATATGGAACCATAAATGACCCTGAATAGCTGCTGCAATTTTGAGAAAGAAGAGTAAAGTAGGAGGGATCACAATACCTGACACTAAACTATACTACAAGGCCACTGTAATCAAAACAGCCTGGTACTGGCATAAAAACAGGCACATGGACCAATAGAACAGAACAGACAGCTCAGAAAATAAACCTAAGTCTCTACGGTCAATTGATATTTGACAAAGGAGGCGGCAACATAAAATGGAGTAAAAATAGCCTCTTCAACAAATGGTGCTGGGCGAATTAGACAGCTACATGCAAAAAAATGAAACTAGAACACGAACTTAGACCTTATACAAAAATAAATTCAAGATGGATAAAAGACTTAAATATAAACCGTGACACCATTAAAGTTCTAGAGGAGAACATAGGCAGGAAAATCTCAGATATTACACGTAGCAACATTTTCACTGATATGTCCCCTAGAGCAAGGGACATAAAGGAAAGAATAAACAAATGGGACCTCATCAAAATAAAAAGCTTCTGCATGGCTAAAGAAAACAGTATTAAAATTAGAAGGTAACAAACTGTATGGGAAAACATATTTGCCAATGATACCTCAGACAAGGGCTTAATCTCCAAAATATCTAAAGAACTTACTCAATTCCACTCTAAGAAGACAAGCAACCCAATTAAAAAATGGGCAAAGGACTTGAAGAAACAAACAACAAGTGTTGGAGAGGTTGTGGAGAAAAGGGAACCTTAGTGCACTGTTGGTTGGACTGCAGACCGGTACAACCACTGTGGAAAACAGTATGGAACTTCCTCAGAAAACTAAAAATGGATCTGCCTTTTGACCCAGCAATACCACTGCTGGGACTATATTCTAAGAATCCTAAAACACCAATACAAAAGAACCTTGCACCCCAATGTTCATAGCAGCACAATTTATAATAGCTAAGTGCTGGAAGCAACCTAGATGCCCATCAGTAAATGAATGGATCAAAAAACTATGGTACATTTACTCAATGGAATTTTATGCAGCAGAAAGTAAGAAGGAGCTTCTACCCTTTGCAACAGCATGGATGGAACTGGAAAACATTATGCTAAGTGAAATAAGCCAGGCAGTGAAAGACAAATACCATATGATCTCACCTTTAACAGGAACCTAAACAACAGAACAAAGAAACAAGCAAAATACAGTCAAAGACACTGAAATAGAGGATAGGCGGAAAGTGACCAGAGAAGAGGGAGTTTCAGGGGAAAAGGGGAAGGGTTTACAGGAACAAAGTTAAAAGACACATGGTCAAAAACTAGGGGGAGGGTGGTAATGGGAGGGAAGTTGGGAGGGAGGGGTGGACAGGCTGGATTGGGAGTAAAAGGGAAAAAACCGTACTTGAACAATGATTAAAATTTTAAAAATATTGATAATAATGATAATTATTACCATTATTATTATTATTATTATTGTTGATGTTACTATTATTGTGATTGTTGATTCATTTACACACATCATCTCACATAATCTTCACAGTAATCCCTAAAAGACAGGTATTATTATTATCTTTACTTTGCTAATGAGGAAGCTTGAATCTAGAGAAATTAAATAACTTGCCCAAGATTATCCATCTATTGAACCTAGGACTCAAAACCACGTCTGTCTGATCCCAAAGCCCCTGCACCTAATCTCTACCCTACTATCAATATTCACTGAATGAACGAGTGACCCTGTGGACAAAAGGGCTGCTAGAACTTGAACATTTCCCCCAAAAAGGAGATGTTCACGTTCCCAGGGCCCTCAGGATGTATGGTCAAATAGAAAGCTAAAAGGGGAAGAAAAAGAAAATGTTGACACTTTTCACATGAAGTAATGTTTGCAAAGAAAAGCTTGGGTAAAGGGAAGGAACTTGAGGTTGATTTGCTTTGAAAGGAAAAGGTAAATACTTGACAAACGCTAGTTCCTGGATCCACATGTATATGACAGAGAGGAAGTCTATGGAACTTCTTATGAAATTTGCTTCCTTAGAGGAGTTAGGCCACTGCAGGTGGGCACAAAGCCACAAGCACAGCATTGGTGCCAGAGTCAAGGTGGAGTTCAATCCCAAATATGTAACCTTGAGTATAAGGAACTTACACTCTCTGAGCCTCTGTTTCCTCACTTGTAACTGCTGCCAGTATGGTAGCCACTAGCCACACGCAGCTTTTCAGTACTTGAAATATGGTTAGTTCAAATTGAGACGTCGTAAGTGTAAAATGCACACCAAATTTTGAAGAGTTGGTATGAAAAAAAGTAAAATATTTCATTAATAATTTTATATTGATTACATGTTGACATGATAATATTTGTGATATATGGGATTGAAGAAAACATGATCAAAATTAACTCCCCCTGTTTCTTTTGACTTTTTAAATGGGGTTACTTAGACAATTTGAAATTGCATATGTGGCCCATGTGATATTTATATTTATGGCTCATGTTATATTTCCTCTGGACAGCACTGATCTACAAAATGTTGTTGGGAGGTTGATATTCAGTTCAAAGAAGACGTCACATGTAGAGAGTACTAGGTGACCAGTTTCATTTCCCTACCCCACCCTACATAGGATCCACCAGTGAGTCTTTTCACCTCTTAAATTTGCTTGTTTCTCCAAATGCATCATGTCCCTCTCATCATCTCTCACTTGGATGTCTGCAGTTGTGTCTTGATTCATCTTTCTACTTACACTTCAGCCACCTGACAATCTATTATCCACTTAACAGCCAATTGGAGGTGTTTTAAATACAAATCTGATCCTTCCCATCCCTACATAAAGCCCTCTGATGGCCTCCCACTGCACTCAGCACAGAAGTGTATCTGGCTTAGAGTCCGTCTGTGATGTGGCCCTGCCCACCTCTTCTCCATCCCATGCCCACTACAGCCTTGCTACATGACCATGCCATGCTGGTTTCCTCCTCACAGCCTTCATATAATTCATTCCAGGGCCCAGAACATTATACCCCAATTCTGCCTGGCTGGCTCCTTCTTATCTTGTAGTCTCAAGTCGCATGTCACTTTGTTAGGATGGTCTTCCATATCTAAGGTAGCGATTCACCATAGCACTGTGTTGCCTTCTTCTGATTCAGTCTCTTCATGACATTTATCACAAATTGAACTCCTGTTTTTTTTCAGTTTGCTTACTTGTATACTATCTGTCTTGCTCCATGAGGGCAGGGACCTGTCTTAGACCTTCTATCTCCGTAGCCTCACTTGGTGACTGGCACATGGACGGTTCCCAACAAAAGTCAAGTAAGCAAATGGATCTGTCAGCTGGAGTTGAGGAGGATTAGAGGCTGGGTCCCCAGAACAGTCTGCCCAAGATGTTTCTACTCCAGTCATTCCACTTCTAGGTCTATACCCACAAGAACTTAGAGCAGGGTCTCCAAGAGATACCTGCTCACCCATGTTCACAGCAGCATAATTCACAATAGCCACAAGCAGAAGCAACTCAAGTGTCTACCAGCAGAATAGATGAATGGGTACAGAAAATGTAGTATATAACTAAAATGGGATGTAAGTCAACCTTAAAAAGGAAGGAAATGCTGACACATGCTACAATATGGATGAGCCTTGAGGACATTATGCTCAGTGAAATAAGTCAGTCACAAAGGCGAGTACTATATGATTCCACTTACATGGGTTATCTAAAGCAGTCAAAGTCATACAGACAGAAAGTAGAGTGGGCATGGGAATGGGGAGTTGTTTCCAACAGGTACAGAGTTTCAGATTTGCAAGACACAAAAGCTCTGGAGCTCTGTTACACATGAATGTACTCAACACAACTGTACTGTATACTTAAAGTGGTTATGATAGTAAATTTTATGTTTTCACCATAACTTTTTAAATTTTTTAAACATATTTTAAAACAATAAAATGTCCACCTATCCCAGGGTACAAAGTAGAAAGCTGTAGCCAAATCAGCTAAAGGAAAGGGGAAAAAAACAACTTGAATTGTGGGAAGAACCAGGGGAAGAGGAGTTAACATAGGACCCCATTAGCTGCCCTGTCCACTCACTGGCCTGCACCTTGGGAAATGGACACAGAGACTCACAGGTCTGGAGCCCCATGAGTATCAGGAGGAGTCAAGAGGACAGGCAAATACTTCTTTTAGCATTACTACTGAAGACTTCTAGAAATCTTCTCTGAGAACCTAATTAGGAATGCAAGCAGGCACAGGATGCTCATCGGAGCACTCTTGATAACAATGTGGCTATCCTCGGGGCACCTGTTAGTAAAGGGTGGTCAAGCCATATGAGGAAGACTACAAAATCATATGAAAAAACAATGGTGAAATCTGAATTGACAAAAGGATAGTCTCATCTGTCATCATGATTCCATTTGTAAGTGTGAGAGAGACAAAGAAGGAGGTATTAATGGGGCAGGGGGTTGAAATTATTTGTTTTCCCTTTATTTTGTAATATTCTGTAACCAAAATGTACTGTTTTAGCAATGAGAAAGAATAATTTTAAAGAAGAAAAGAAGGCAGAAAAATGTATAAGAAAACACTAGAGGATCCCCCCAAAAATTCTAGTACCCTAATAGTCAAAAGAATTACAGCACAGAAAAAAACCCCAGTGAGGAACAGAAAACATAAAACCTTACAGTTATGTAATTCAGGAAGGCCTGCAGAGGCTTCCAGACACCCACAGAGACCCAAACAGTCCTTTTGGAACTCAAACCAGGACAGAAAAACACACAAAAGTAATAAGACCCATCCAGAGATGAAAGGTTGGCATGCAGAATCACAGAGACAAGGTGAGTGTAAGAAAGAGGAGGCAAGAAACAGTGTTCCAATGTCCTTCAGGTACCTGTGATAGCTTTGTGTTAGGACAGAGGAGGGGTGAAGGGGAAATCTCTAAACACACTCCCCACAACCCTTTCTAGAGACCCACTATAATTAAGCTAACACTGAGAGGAAAAAGTCCTTTTATTCAGCTGTCATCTGTGAGAGTTCAAGAGCTGAGTCAGGCAGCCCCTCCAGCAGAATGGAAAGACCCAGTGGACCCAGCTTCCACCATGATTGCTGCACTAGGGGTGGGGATACATACACACAAGGTCGTCTAGCCATGTCACTCTCAGAGCTGGCGACAAATAACAACAACACTGTTCTAATGCTATATAGACACACTCTAATTTTCTCAACAACTCTATGAGAGAGTTATTATTATTATCCCCATTTTACAGATGAGAAAACTGAAGCTCAGAGAGGTTAAGTAACTTGCCCAAGCTCACAGAGCCAGCCTACAGCACAGCCAGGATTCAAGCCCAGGGAGCTGGGGCTCCAGAGTCTGTTCTGAACCACTATGTAATTCCCTCTTGGAAATCCAGAAAACCACAACCAAGTGTTTTTCACAGATTACTCTGACATCTGTTTGTAGGAAATTCATCTCTAGAAGTTATATAGAAAACCTCAGGGTCTAACATCACTGTACTTCATCACAGGCTATGAAAACAGCCTAAGCTCACTGGGGGAAAACCACTTTCCCACCTGCACCACCCCACTACTTTGGTGACTGGCCCTCGATATTCTCTATGTCCTGAGCACCCACAAAACAGGGCTCTCAGCAGGGCCACACTGCACTGCACCACCATGCTACACTGCCTCTTAAGAACAGAACCTAAAGCAGAGTGACAAGCCAACCTTCCTCTATACTCCCCAGATGCATAACCTGCAGGAAGCTAGCTAATGTCTCTCTAAACCTCCATCCTCTGGCTGGAAAAGAGAGAGAACAGCATTAAAGTCTCATTACTCACAGATTTTGTTTTTGCAAATGTGCTGACTTGCTAAAATTCACTTAATCCCCTAAATCAATACCCACAGTACTTTGTGATCATTAGACACATGAGGAGCAACAAAAATTTGAGTCAGCCAACACACATATTCCCAGCTGAGGTTGGACCAGGTGATGATCTGTCCTGTTTTCCATTTTGATACTGTAAGTGAGTATTCTTTTTGCAGTACGTTTAGCACCACATTTTGTTGTTTTTGTTTTTGTGTTTTTGTGCTTTTTGTTGGAAATGCCCCTGTTTAAAAGGCCCCCTGCCAGGAGGTGGGGTGGGTAGGGCAGGAGAAAGTGGTGGTGGTAAAATGGAGACAACTGTATTCGAACATCAAAAAAATTTTACTGTAAAAATATAAAAGGCCCACTGCCCCCCTCAGGGTGCATTTCTCAGAGCAAGAAAGCTGTGAAGTGTCTGAACTATGTGTGTTAGACAAGCTTCACTCAGGCATGCAGTGTTGTGCTGCTGGCGGCCATGAGTTCAATGTTGATAAGTCAATAAAAGATATCAAATAAAGTGTCTTTAAACAGAAACACACATATCTGTTGACAATAATGTCATGGCCTGGGGCTCGAAGGCACCTAACCCTGTAGTTGCCCTGGGAGCAAAAGTTGAGCATTCACTAATCCAGTATTTGCGGTGACTTTATAGAACTACCGCAAATAACAGAACTAACTATACTCTGCAGTATTATCAGTCTTCAATGAGCTGATACCACTAAGGCACACAGCATAGTGCTTTGACAATACTAAGTGCTATGTAGGCATTGTCTATTACCATTTGTATAAATGTTTAGTTTAAAGACTGAGATGAAATATACATATGACCCACAGACATGAACAATGGTGGAGGGACTGCCTGAGGGAGTAGGGAGTGCTGGGTGGTGGGGGGCAAAAGGGGAGAAATCAGGACAATTCTAATAGCATAATCAATAAAATATATGTTGTTTTTATAAAGACAGAGAGAGAGACAACTGCAACCAGATGAAATAAAAGAGAACTGTGGCCCCACACGGAACAACTAGCATTCTTAACTTGACCTGAATTGAATGGGACAACTGAGTGGCCCAAATAAATACTTAGAAAAGTGGCTTTGATGGTATGGCACATTATTGCTGATGAGAGCAGAGTCAATAACTTGCTTTAGGATGAGGAAAGAAGACTCCAGGGACTACCCATGCGGTTCACACGCCTAGGATCCACACCCCTTGGTTTTCCTTGGGAAGTATTACAGGGGGTCTTGGTAGAATCAGCAAGTCAGAGGTGGTCATGTTGAAACAGGATAGTGAGAAGCTAAGAAAATTCCTTGGCAAGTGGAATAGAGAAACTGAGAGAGACAGCTGAACACAATGGCTGAGCAATTTACAGCCACATATAGAAGTCTACCTGCCTAGAGATAACGTCTAGGCCCCAATTGTATTTCAGCTCCAGACTCAGAAAAGCAGAAAAAACAGGTGGGCCATGCCAGGACCAACTGCAATGACTAATGGACTCCTGTCCTGTCACTGACCAATCAGTGGAGACCATGACTCTGAAAGGACACACCTGGAGAATTGATGAATATTCTACTGAAACCCTCCCCTGAGACCTCCCCTAAGTTTCCTGCCTGCAAGAGAGAGAAAAGTCTCAAGACAAAACACCCAGCACATGGGAAGTAGCTAATATTATACCCTTTCCCCTCTTCTTCCTTCAATTCTTCCCCACAGGCACACATCTCCTAAACTCGAAGGGTCCTCACGAGACTTGCAACCAGGGGAGTAATGGGCAGTGGCAGCTTGTCCCAGGCTAATCACCTGAACCTGTCCCCAAGCCTCCCTTTTCTCTGACTTTTCAGTGAGCTAAGGCAGCTGAGCCTTGGCTCTCCTATTGCTTCCTCTATGTTAAGTAATTCCTTGTATTACTGTCCCCAGCTTTAATAAATGTATCCTAAAAGTCACCTACACTCATGTTGTGAAATTGTTCCTACACAAAGTCAAGAACCCTCACACCCTCAGCTGGCCCTAGGCAGACCCGCTCCGGGCCAGGCCCCTGTTTGGTAACAATATGACTAAAGGTAGACCAATCAGAAGCTCCCCCCCCTGAACTTTGCATCTACAATGAACCATTAGGCCCTGCTTCCTAGATTCCTGGAATTTCTCTGGTTCTAGAACTTTCTAAAGCCTAACTCCTCACCTTTTCCTTCACATGTCTGATTTCTCCCATATCTTTTTAATAAATTCATTTTTGCTTAAGTTAATGCGTCCGTTTTTCATTCCTCATAACCAAAGGACCCCAGTTAGGACAGGAATGTTCAAGGAATAACCTTTCTCCATCTACCCTTCCCTGTGATGTAGAGTCTCAAAATAAAGAAAACTCTAGAGCTGACCACTCTCCCCAGCTGAACACTTTACTCTGAGTGGTGGTATTTGCAGGGGTGAGAGCAGAGCAAATATGTCTATAAACACCCAGATGCCCTTAACTGAGCTCAGTTCTTTAGCCCAGATAAATTTCATACCAGGATTCCAAGAGATTTCACACATTAAATCACCAAACCACTGCTATGATCCCAGAAGAATCCTAGAGAACCAGGAAAACACTAAGAGGTACACAAATGTTATTCTGTTTTTTTAAAAAGGGAAAGAAACAGTGGATTCTGCAGGCAAGAGAACCAACATAAGGAGTGAGCCTTATCAGACTCACATAATTTCCTTTTTGTGTGAGTTTTGCTTTGTTTTGTGTTTGGACAGTTGCTAATCTGGTGGACAAGGGAAGTGTGATGTGGTCTATGTCTCTGGACATTAGCAAGCCCTTCCTCACTGTGCTCATGAGAGGCTTTTGAGAGAGTCAGAAAGACATGTTGTCTTCTCTGGTGCAACTGGGTACAAATGGTATCATAATATGATTTGCCTTTGTGGTACCTGTAAATATATAATTATTTATATAATGGTTTCATGTCAACCTTCCCCATAGACTGTGTAGTCCATGGGTAAAAGAATAGCATCTGTCTTGGGCACCATGACACCTCCCATACCTAACATTGTATGTGGCACACTAATAGATTTTCAAAACACTATTGCATGCATGAATGGATAAATCAATGAATTTATGTCAACCTGGTGAGACACCTGCACAAGAATTACAAGCATAAGTGTCTACAGAGCCAGGCTGGTCATGAATAGTGAGACAAACAGAGAGACTAGAGAAGCTATATCCACCCAAGGAGTCAGCTACTATCAGTTCTGGCCCTGAAACCTGATCAAATACAGAACCTGGGCTGCTAGTCATCATGATATTTCAAAAGGTATCTAAAAAGTATACTATGGTGAAGTCCAATTTTTAAATATAGGTTATTGGGGGGGGGTTACATTTTAACTCTTTCAGTTGAAGCAAAACACATCTAGGGTGAGATTCACTCTTTAGATATCACAGTTTGCTACAGAGAGGCCCTGGCTCTTCATCCCCAGTCCTGTCTCACTTAGCACTTTTATCATAAGACTTGGAGAAAGGATCACATGAGTCAAATTCAAAAACATCACAGAGCTGAGAAAGCTAGTGGCCATGCTGGAAGTAGGATCTTATACATAACAGAATAGATTTAACATGAGCAAATATAAAGTCCAGAAACCTAATTTAGAAGTCCAGGGACACAACTTGGATTAAGAGGTTTTGGGAATAAGCATTTATGAATCACTTAAGGATTTCATTAGACAAAAAGCTCAGTGAGTCAGCAGTGTGAGAGGGATGCCAAATAATAGTTAATGATTTTAGAGTAATTAAAATATATTCTCGACATCAGTGATTGCAAATTGACGGCTCACATATTGTTTGGCCTGCAAGTTGTTTTTTGGTTTTAAAAAATAAATTACCAATACTCCAAAATTAGAAAATTTCTTATAAATACTCTGATTTTCCTATCTATCTTCTAAGAAGAAAAAATGAAGACTCTAGCAAGGCTAGGCCTGTGTTTCCACACAGGCAACAACTGGCTTGAGCAGAGTAGCATCACCCCTTTGAGGTGGGACATGGTCCCACTCATTTTGGGATAGGAACCACCACTCCCTGGGTTCCTCATCACCAACACTGTCAGTTGCCAACTCTCATCACACCTGGACTGTTAATTTCCTTACAGTACACTTAAAAGAAAACATACATTATTCCATATTCATATCTCTACGAAAAGAAGAAAAAATAAAAGCCACATTGAAAAAAATTATATACTTCTCCATATAAGTGAAGAAAATTTTTATGGTTTAATACCAATATTTCTTCTATCTAGGCTGCTTCAATCATTTAAGATACTGCCCTGGCTCTTCTAGGAATCTGAATCTGTGGTTTCCAATCTAGAGCATGAGATATGACGCTTTATCTCTATTCAGTGAGAGGGAGAGTCTAGCTGAAGTGTTACAAGGATTTTCAGATCCACTATTTATAAAGTACATGGACAAGCTAGAAAATTGAGGACAGGTTCATGCATACCATGAAATTTTATGCTGACAATTTTTTTAATGTCTCTATGTTCTAACATAGGGAGACAGATCTTGTTGGTGACATCAGAAAGTTATGGAACTGAATGCTTAACCTAATACTATTTTAGTAAATATATGAGTATGTGGGTGTAGTTGTGTATTTGTTATGAGCATAGAAGAGCAGTTTTTCTGTACAACCTAGAAATTTAAAGATTCTGGGAAATTTCCACACTCATAACAGTGAAACAGAAGATAAAGAAATGACCAAGTGATTTTCAGAGGCAGACAGCAAGAATCTAGTATAATTAGAGATAAGTGTGTTGGGGAGTATTTGAAACTAGAAATTTGGGTGAGATAGAGTGAGAGTAGAGGTTTGAGAGCCTCAAAAAGCAGGCAGAGAGGCAACCTTGCAGCAGATACACTGAGAGCAGCTGCCTCTAGCTAACATCTCCTGGGGGTTCTGGCCATCTCCGGCAAACTTCTCTGAAACCTTCAAGGGTAGGAACCCAGCTACAGTGTCTTCCATGTTCGTACCTCCCACCACTGCTGAATGGTCAGGGTGGGCACCATACCCAACGAGGGACAAACAGATTATCCCAGAAACTTGGAATTAGACTTAAGAGAAGCTGTCTGTTCCAGTGGGAAAAGTATGAATGTGGCCAAAAAGATCATGGCTGATCCAGTGCTAACACAGGCCAGGAAAGACAGAGAAAGGAAAATAGGCAGCCATGTAGGAACAAAGGAACCCATGGCCCAGAGACACAGAGAAACAGGAACAGCCTCGCTGCCTGTGCTCCCAATGGTTTTCCAGTTTTGTGTGGTCGTTCAGAATGCCCTTTAATACACATGAGAGCCTCCAATGACACTAAAGGCAGCAGTTCACACTCAGAGACCCTCCCATCCGCACCACAGTAAGTGCTTTACACACAGGAAGTCATTTAACTTTCCTGAAAACCCTACAAGGCAGCTAAAATTATTCTCCCCTCCTTTATTTGTAGGTGAGGAAACTGAAACAGAGATGTTTAAGTAAGATCACTAAGGTTGCCCCATAGGAAGTAGCAGAGCCAAAATCTGAATCCCAATAGTATGGCTCCAGAGGCCTTGCATTTAACCATTAAATAATCTATCTCTTGGTCTATGTTTGCTTGAGTGAATTTCTATCACTTGTGACCCAAAAGACCCTGCCTGAGAGACAGAGAAGCCACATGGACTTGCAGAAAAGCAGCCACCTAGAAGGTGCTGTCATGGGAACCCTGCCAGTTCTTCTTGCTAAGTTGGCCAGCAAAGGACTATTTCCTGCAACTAGGGTGGCTGCTGGCCCCAGGGAAGAGCCATGGGGAAACTGTTCAGATGTGTGACGGATATGTCTTGAGCACCCAATATGTGCCCACTATGTTTTAGGTGCCAGGAAATCAGCAGAGCACAAGACAGACAAGAGCTCTCCTCTCCCAAAGCTTACTTTCTAGAAGAGGAAGACATACTAACCATTTTAAATACAATAGTCCCCCTTAACCATGGGGGATACGTTCCAAGTGGATGCCTGAAACCACAGACAGTACTGGACCCTATATACACTGCTTTTTCCTATGTATGTATATCTATGATCAAGTTTAATTTATAAAATTAGGTACAGTAAGAAATTAACAACTAATAACAGAATAATTATAACAATGTCCTATAATTAAAGTTATGTGAATGTGGTCTCCCTCTCTCTCAAAATGTCTTATTGCCCTGCATTCACCCTTCTTGTGATGACTGGGCTGACACAATGCCTGCATAATAAGACGGCGTGAGTAAATGGCATAGGGATTGGGACCTAGCATTAAGCTACCCCAAGGGTGAACACAAGCACTGTGATACCACTACAGTGGATCTGGTAACCGAGATGGTTACTAAAGATGCTAACAGGCAGGCAGCATACACAGTGTGGACATGCTAGACAAAGGGATGGTTCACGTCCCAGGTGGGACAGAGTAGGGCAGCGCAAGATTTCATCACACTGCTCAGAATGATGCACAACTTAAAATTTATGAATTTTTACTTCTGAAATTTTCCATTTAATATTTTCAGACAATGGTTAACCACAGGTACCTGAAACTGTGGAAAGTGAAGGCATATATAAGGGGACGGTCTACTGTCCTTGTAGCAGTCATGAAAGCAAAGCAAAGTTGATGTGATAAGAGAGTGTTGAAAGGGATTCTTTAGACAAGGCAGTTGAAGAAGGGTTCTCTCAGAGGTGACAACTGAGCTGAAACAAAAATGATGAGAAAAAGCCATGATCCTAATGTGGAGTCAAAGAGAGGCACTGGAGGTGAGAAGACACTTGGCAAACTCAGGGAACAAAAAGAAGGCATGTGGTAGGAAGACATATTCACTCCATGATATCTATTTGGGCAACTTTGTGTGCCAGACATGTGGAAAGAAAGGCATCCATGCTTCAGTCCCCGGCCTCCTATACAACTCAGAATCTAACAAAGAAGTCAGTGTGGCAGGTTTCAAAAATGGCCAGTTCTTCATTCCTGTGTCCACACTCTACAACATGACCTTACAGCTTCTCTTCTCCAGAGGTAGGCACTATTCCCCTACTTCTTGAATCTGGGATGGACTGTGACTTGTTTTTGGCTGGTAGAATTCAACAGAAGTGACAGTGTTCCAATTCTGTGGCTTTGCTCCTATGTCTTTCATATCCCAAAATATAAGCCAAGGAAAGAGCTCTCATTTGGTCTTTCAGCAGAGGTGGAAAGAGCAATGACCAAACTATAGCTCTTAAAGCCTCTGCTTAGATACATTTAAATGTAGAGTGTATCATATCTGCTCCAATTCCACTGGCCAATGTGTGTCACATGGCCAACCTCCAGATCAATAACCGGGAAAGTACACCCCTCCTCTAAGTAGACACTGTAGGTCACATAACACTTGTTGGGAGCCACCCTGCCTGGTTTCAGGAGCTGTAACCCCACCATGGCTAAGGCTGAGTGAGTGACCTTCAGACCATAAGCCACTAAGGAGACAAAGCTTATCTTCCTGGCAGGGATGCCACTTCTGATCCTTTTTTCATAACTGGCCCCCAATGCTTGATCAGTTAGTCAATGACAGGTAAGATTCCCCAAGGGGGGAATGACCTAAGACAGGCATGGTCACATGGAGGCCCCAAGGAAGGACCTGGGGGGCTACAGCAAAAGGGGGTGATGGAAGCTCACCCCTCAGCTTTGACAAAGACTGAGTCCTCATTCTACCTTCAAGAAATCTCCTAATCTCTTGGCTGCCTTGCTTCCTCTGCCTGACTTAATCCTGAAACAATGACAGAGGGCGGTGCAGTCCTGTGCTGGAAAGAGCGGGTTTCCCCGGGTGATCAGGACTGAGAAAGAATGCATAAACTCCTGTAAAACCTGCTTCACTGAGAATGCTCTTAATTAGATGATAAAGGTCCAGGCAGGAAATGAGTTTGGTCCCTTAAGTTTTGTAGCCTTTTAGGTGGCAGACCCTGACTCAGAATAAGCCCTCATAGTTCTTTGCATGCCATCTATTGTTTGATCCTTACTGCCTGACAATGATTAATGAACTTTACCTGTATTCCTGAGCAAATGAACCCAATAAAAACCTATCAAGGCAAGGATGAGGGTGCTCTCCCCTAGAGAGAGTGGCCGGGCTGTAGCCATGCCGTCCCTTTTCCTCCACAAGACTCGGTAGTCCTTATGAATGTATCTCATGTCTCATCCATAACACTGCGGACACTGCGAGCCAGTGTCTGCGTCAAGCACTGAACAGGGATATATAATCAATCCTCTTACAGGGAGGAAGCAAATAATTGCTTCAATAATATAATCCACCACAGTGACCTTGGGCAAGTCATCTCACTTCTATTTCTCCATCTGTGAAATGAGAATGCCTGCTTCAGACTCAAACTCAATAAATATGAGTTCCCTTCCCCTTTCCCATCTTCTGAGATTTATTCAGGGCCATTCAAACCAAATTTAGAAAGACCTTGGTAGACCATATGTAGTTAAACATTTGCTCCAAGATCTGTACCAGCCCAAAGCAAACCCAAGTGGATTGGATTCTTTGTGTGAGATGGGTGCACTCCCCTCAAAGTCAGCCACAGTCCCCTCATGTCACCACATTATGGAAATCTTGTTAGGAAAATACCAGTTCTGGAACTGAAGAAAAAATGAAAGGGAATGTGGTTCAATTAATTGACATAACATTAATGTGATTAAGAGCATACATTTTAGAATTTGAATTTGGCTCTGCAACTTATTTGCTGTATGTCCTTAAACAAAGTAAATACTTGAGCCTCAGGTCATCAATAAAATGGGAACAATAAACTATTTAAGTCAGGAGTTAATGTGAAAATTAAATGAGATAATCATCATGTATGACTTATTACTGTGCTTGATCCAAAGAAATGTTCAATAAATATATAGAAACTCTTACTAATGCTGGTACATGCCCCATAATATAGATGTTCAAGTATTAATATTTCAAACCGGGCTTTTGCATCCAGTTTAGATAAGTCCTTGCTTATACCAATGGTATAAGTCTGAGTTCAATTTTTGTTTCCCATTCCATAAGAGGAGACAGTGCACTGTTCCTAGGGAATCCTACAGTGATGCCCTGATCTTGCCTCTATCTATAAAGGATTTTCAATTCTTTTTAAAGAAGCTAAAGAAATAAGAGTTGCAGAGGTCATTTCTGAAAGTGATGAATGAATGTGGACCATGACATCAGTTTCCCCAACCTTCTAATTCAAACAGCATGTCAGCAAAAAAAGGGTGCTGCCAGTATAGAAAAAGACCCTAAAAAAACAGGACCCCCTCCCCCAAGGAAAGGATCTCTATTTCCTATTCTTTGGAACTGGATCACCTGTTTTATGTGTGGTGGATGTTTTTAGCAACAAAGCTCGTTCTATCTCCTAGCTAGAGGACATGTCACCAGTTACTTGGAAAAGAGATGAATAATTAAACAAACTTCTCTTTTGAGATACCAAATGAAAGTGTCTCGGTAATAGTGAAGGATTACAGACAAAGCCTCCCTGTGGCCCACAGCAGTTTGGTCTATTTCTGAGTCTGATCAAGCTTACAAAGTTTACCCAAAATGGAACAATCTGTGACCCTGAGTTAATCACTCAATCTCTCTAAGTCTCAGTTTTCTCATCTTTAAAGTGGGAACAATGGGTTGCCTTGAAATGCTTTGTTGGGGTTCAAGAGCTAAACCAATCCAAGGAAGCCCATCATTCCAGACACTAGTGCAATAGGACTCAGGGTTTGATGAAAACAGACCAAAACAAACACAAGCACAAATAACTAGTGAAGGACTAGTGTGCAGTAAATTGAAATAAAAATGAAATAAGAAAATGTAAAAAAGGGAGGGTGGAGTTCACAGAAGATGAGCTACAGCCATCCAAAAAATATGTAAAAAGATGTTCAGCCCTGGCTGGCGTAGCTCAGTGGATTGAGTGCGGGCTGTGAACCAGGCATCGCAGGTTCGATTCCCAGTCAGGGCACATGCCTAGGTTGCAGGCCATGTCCCCCAGCAACCGCACATTGATGTTTCTCTCTCTCTCCCTATCCCTTCCCTCTCTAAAAATAAATAAATAAAATCTTAAAAAAAAAAAAAAGATGTTCAGCCTCACTAGTAATCAAGGAAATGCCTATTAAAATTAAATAGGCATTTTTCTCCCATCAAATTGGAAAAAGAAAGCTTGACAATATCATGATGTAGGGAGGACGCAGTGAAAGGAAACACACTGCTGGTGGGAATGTACACTTGTCCAGCCACTTTGCAGAACACTGGGCAATATCTACTAAAATGTGAATCATATATGCCCCATGGCCAAGCCATTCTACTTCTCAGTAACCGGAGAAATACTCGCATGTGTGTGAAATGTGTAGGATGCTTGTTGAAGTACTGTTTGCAACCACCACCCCTGAATAGAAAAATCTAAATGCTCATCAACAGCAGAATGGCCACTGGACAGGATCAAAACAAGTCTCCCTAGAATGGAGAACAAGTCCACCCTGGCATGTGGATTATTTTGAGCTAAAGACAACTAGCTCAAAAGACTCAGGAAGAGCTTTTTACCATCTCTTTAACAACCTAAAAGAACTTAGATGGAGGGCCGGCCTGGTCCAGGAAGAGTACTGTCATCAAATAGCTACAAAGAACATAGGACAGGTATGGAAATGGGAACTAGGCAAGGCTTGGAGACCAAAGTCCTCTCTATGACCCATTGTCTCTCCATGGCATGGCAAACATTTGCTTTTCCATCTCCATGGAAATTGCCTTCCTCACCTTTGAAGTCCCAGACTCCTACTCCTTCTCCTTAGTTGCCACATGGCTGCCCATGGGTCTCCATTATTCTTAAGGAGCTCCCATATGTATGAAATCAAATTTGTCCTCCTGTTAATGTGTCTTGTGTTAAGTTGATTATTAGACCAACCAAAGAATGTAAAAGGATAAAAGGAAAATTCTCCATAACCACAATATGGGAGAAAGTTCACTCTGTGAATACTACACAATAGCTGAAAGCTAACACCAAAGACTGCTCTTCAAGACACTGTCAAGTGAAAAACCCAGTTACAGGATGATGTGTGCTGTGTGACACCATTTCACAAAGCACACAAACACAAACTCTACCATGTAACCTATACAGGTACAAATACGAACATAGGAGAAGTTCTAAACAGAGACACCAATGGTGACCTCTGGGGAAAGGAGAGGCGATCTGGATTAAGATGTCAAAAAAGCCCTGGCCAGTGTAGCTCAGTTGGTTGTGCAAAGCAAAAAGTTGCCATTTAATTCCCAGCCAGGGTATGCCTGGGTTGTGGGTTGGTCCCTGTCTAGGGCAAGTACAAGGGGCAGCCGATCCATGTTTCTCTCCCTCTCTTTCTTCCTCCCTTCCCTCCTTTTCTCCCTCCCTTCCCTCTCTTTCTAAAAATAAATAAACAAAATCTTTTTTAAAAAGTCAAAAGAACAAACTGACAGTAACCAGAGGGGCCAGGGAGGGAAATAACAGAGGGAAAGGGTAGGAGAGAAAGAAGGGAAAGGGTGGTCAAAGAACATGTATAAAGTCCCAGGGACAAAGCCAAAAGGGGGTATGATTGAGGGTAGGAGGTACAGGTGGATGGGGTGGTGGAAAGTGGTGGTGGGAATGGAGTCGACTGTATTCGAACATTAATTTTTAAAATGATTAAAAATTTTAAAAAATTTAAATAAGTCAAAAGAACCGTAAAGGTCTTTCACCTTATCTATCATATTTAATTTATCTTCATGAGCTTGTACTTACGCCATTTCTATGTACTTCATTTTTTGTAACACAGCAGGTCACCCTCACTGCATCATCCACACGGGTCATTAAATCTGGCCAACTCCAGAATCAACAGAAGACACAATTGTGGGGATAAATATGGCCATAATTTTCACCACATGACTGAGACTTCTGTCTCCCCCTGAAACTTTCTCTTTACCCTGAGAAACAGGAAGCCCAGCACACCTGGCTTTTTGCAATTCTAATACCCTAAGACCTACAGGTTTAATCCTTCCCCAGGGGTGATAACTAACATATTTAATGCAGACACTTTACAATCAATCAAGTTAACAACTGAAGCTCTTTTGCACTTACCCTTAGGTGCAAAAAGAAAGGAAATACTTGAGAGTTGAGGAAAGAGCAAGGGATTGAATTTAACAGGAATCCACAGAACCTGGGAGCAATTTGGTCAGGAAGGGGTTCTGAACTCAGAAAGAATTGGATGGAAAGTGAATATAAAGTCTAAAAAGCAGATTTTTTAGCTACAACCAGTCTTTCATAATCTGGGTGTAAATCACCTCTCCAGAACCTTTAGTCAGCTCCATCAAGCCAGAGAAGCAGAATCTGTGTCAAGTGTTAAAGGTAAGACCTATGACAATGGAGGGAAATAACTGACCAAATGAAACACAGTGACCAGCCCAAAAAAGAACCCATTCCAGTCCACCCCATTTCTTGCATTAAGAGACCTCAGAAGCCCTAGAAAAATAACCTATCCCAACTAAGAGTGGAGGAATGGAGAAGATGTCATTGCCTTATGTTTTATCACAACACCCCTGAAAAATAGGTTTCTGTTTTAATAACTATATATTCTTTCTCATTTCTAGCACTTATAAACTATAAAGCTCTCTCTTTTTTTTTCTTTGTTTACTTGTTTTGTCTGCCTTCAACTAGAATATATGTTACACAAGGAGTATTGGGACTCCAGGGCAGGCAGCCTCAAGAGGGCATGTTGATTACTTTGAATTAGTTATTTGACAAGCAGTGGGTAGTTGATCCTCCCAGGCCTCCTTGAATGCAGGAAATAAATCTCCCTTGTGAAAGATGCCCTCCTTGCTCCACGGGCCTAAGAGAGAGACCCTGATCGCTAAAGGAAGGAATCCAGGGTCAAAAAGCCCAGATAAACAAACCTTGTTACTGCTTTCTAATTTACTATCCATGCCCCAAATTTGCTTAGGTTCCTCACTAAATGAGCCCCAAACCTAAGTTTATTGGTTCTGCCAATTCTTCACAAATTTGTTTCTTTGGCTGGTTCATCATTTCTCTGAGCATCATTCATGATCTCCTATGCACACATATTAAATTGGTTTTTCTCCTGTTAATCTGGTCTTGTGTCAATTTTCTTATTAGTCCACTCACAAGAATTCAAGAAAGGTAGGATGGTAATTTTCCCTCACCACCCACTGACAGAAGCAAAGAACTTCCCTGTTTGCTCACTACTGTATCCCTAGTTTATCACATATATAATAGTAACTCATAAGTATTTTCAACTGAAGGTGCGATACTTCCAGAAATTCAGCAAGAACCTTAAAATCTGGTGCTTATGGGATAAGACAGATCACTGAGCAGAAAGAGGAGTTAGGAAAAAGAACTGGTGATGACTCTGTTTTGGAGGGGACCACTTCTGTTCCTAATGCAAAGGACACAACATAGATTTTATAAGGATTCTTCTCTGTGGCTCTGTGGGCTGTTTAAACATTAGAAATTTCACAGAGGTGGCCCTATGGAGGAGAAAGGGAGACCCTCATTACAAACTTTCAAAGTCTGACCCTCAGCTTAACTAAAATTTTACCCCATATCCATTAGTGACAAGGCTGGTACAAAAATAAGAGCAGTCACTTCCGCTTTTATTTAAAAAAAAAAAGAGAGAGAGGAAAAATACTTACTGAACTCTGAACTTCCTCTCTTTTAACCACAACTTACTACTGACTTACTTTGGTAAAATGATTGGCAAATACACAATAACCAGGCACTTCATTGGCGTTCACAGTTGCTCTCCAAAACCCTGCCTGGAGCATTGCCTCTGTCAGCCTTTCAAGGGAGCCAATCCAGGGATCCTGATGGGAAAGGACAAAGCTGACCTGAGGCCACCACAAAACTGCCCAGCTCAGCTTTGCGGCCGCCAAAGCCCCACTCACAGGACAGGCACTTTCCATGCCAAAATGAAACTGAGCCCAAGCAGACGGACTATTCAGAGGCACAAGTCCACAGCCAGATTTCCTGAATGGAGCTGACCGCTGGGTGCAGCAACTTGAGTGTGGGTTCAGGCCCTGCCACCTAGTTAGCTCTGTGATGCTGGGGAAGTGCTTCACCTCTCTGGACAACAGTTTTCCCATATGTTAGAAAGAAAGAAGGTTTTTGTTTCTGGTCCAGTCAAGCAAACTCCAACTGGACCCAAACTTTCTACAGTTAACAAAACTCTGGACAAATTTTGTTTTAATTTTGTTTTGTTTGATTGAAAGCACGGGCAAGTAAACAAAATAAGCAGATTCTAGAGGCAGCACAGGCTGGAACTTGAAAGAAACAGGTGGCCATTGCACAACTTTGACCCAGACAGCAGTTAGCACTGAGCGGTAGCTAAAACTCCAATACAAAAAGTCAGTCTGCTTGCAGAGCCAGGAGACAGAGTTCAGGTCAACCACAGCTGCTGGGAACTGAGGAGGGAATCCAAGAATAGAGAAAGCCATAGAGGAGAAGCCGAAAATTTTGTATAAACTCTACCCAAGTGTCTAGCTGGCTCTTGAACCCCACATGCATGAGGCAGTCTCAAAGAAAAAATAACCAGAACTGACATCTGAGCTGATGATGCCCAAGACACAATTTACTGTTTAACCAAGCCAATCACCTACCAAGACTAAAATATCAACACTCTTCAGACACACAGCAGAACCCAGAGTCCCTACAACATAACACTCAAGATCGTCCTGAGATTACTCAACATATGAAAGAAAAACCAGGAAAATGTGACTCAATCTCAAGAGAAAGTCTAATCAACCAAGGAAAAAAGGGAGGAATAATTCCCACTAGGTTAGAGCAATAATCTGAAATTGTATGAGATGCAATGCACTCAGCTGCACATAATAGAAACCCCATTTTGAAATGGTTTAAGCAGTAAGAGAATTTATTATCTAACAAAGTAAAATTCCCAGAGACAGAGTTGTATCAAGGTTAGCTACTCATTGACTCAGTGGCTTCATGAAGGACACAGTTCCTCTCCATCTTTCCACACTGCCATTCACAACACAGCAGCCTTGTCCCTCATGGTCAAAATATGGCTGCCACAGTTCCAAGGTATGACATGAGGTGCTTGAAGACAAATGTTTTGTTTTGAGTCCCCTTCTTTCCTGCTTGGTATGTTGTCCTGTGAGAATGTGACTCTTGGAGCTTGCCACAGCCTTCTTGGCAAAGACAATGACACTTGGAGGATGGCAGAGAACAAATTGCAAAGATCCTGAGTCTTTCATGACCCTGTTAAGCCTCTGATTACACTAACCCTAGAACTACCTGAGATAGGGTATGTGGCAAACTGGCTAAAACCAATAAAGGATACAAGAACTGTCATGGAGCTAGTTAGACCAACTCCCAACAGATTTATGGCTTAGAACCAGCAGAGACCAGCTCAATCCAACATGATGACTAATTTCACCTTAGTGGTAACCCCCATTATACGCTCATTGTAAAACATTAGCATACTAAACCACACACCCAGAGCCACCATGGACACGAAATGGCTAACGGAGGTCTTCTGAGAAGTCTCCATCCTGTTACTGGAAAAATTCTGATTATTCCTCCCCCTTACTGATTGCTCTACCTCTTGATTAAATAAGCCTCAATAAAAGAAGTAACTCCCACTAGGGAGGGACTGCTGTGCCGGTGGAGTAGCTCCCTCTCTGCCTCACTGCTTCACTAAAAATTCACTTTCACTTTAAACTCTATGCTGGCTCTAAGAATTTTTTGCTGTGCAAAGCCAAGAACCCACAGCGTATCGTGGACCTTCCAGTCCCTGGGTCACGGGAATGCCTCTATCACACCTACCTCCACAGAGCTTGTTACGTTGTTCTGTTACTAACAAACAATGCATGCTATCTCAAACAGCCACCAGAACTGGAAAGCTAGTAACATTTGCTCTAAATAAAGGGCAATCATAAAAAAACACAATGAAAATTAAAATTATTGTATTCTGGCAGCCACATAGCCTGATGTTCTTTTATTCTTTTTCTTTGAAAGGGAGATTAGCATGCTTTAGAAAGATATTTAAGACGTAATAGCATGGCACTGAGATAGTCTCCTTAACCAGAAAAATTAAAAGACAATTGAAGAAAAATTAAACTATGTAATTCCATGCTGTTTAATGTCATATACCATTAAAATCTTTGACTACCACCAGTAATATGCTTTAGATATTTTGAAAAATATAGCCATACATATTAATAACTCCCAAGTCTTTACCAGCATCCCTGCCTTCTCATTATTCCCAATTGCCTTTAGGACACCTACACCTCAATATACCACAGTATCTCAAACTCAACACAGCCAATGCAGAATTCACCCCGCAAACTGTCTCCTCTTCTAGAATTTTCTACTGCTCATTATAATACCCTTATTCATTAAGGTACCCAAATAAGACCTCCCACAATAGCCAACAATGTTCATACTACTTTTTTTTTTTTTGTACCAGTGCCAGGCAGAATGATGTTATGCCCCACACGAACACTATCATATTCGACTTTCACAACTCTATGAAGAAGGTACTGTCCTTATCATTTACTCCTTTTAAAAAATGAGGAAGCTAAGGATAAGAAGTTTGCTTGGGGCCGCAGGATCTGAACCCAGATCTGTCTAATTTCTCTTTTATCCTAGTGCACAAAGCAAACAGAGACCATCAGGCAAGAATTCCTCAACTGGCCTGTAAACTTATTTTAATTCCCACCCATTTTCCCTTCTTTTCTTTTCCACCACCCTCTCCCCTTCCACCTCCCCTGAATATGTCATCTTTGGTCCTTGCCTTACTCGACCATATGCTCACTTTTGAATCCTGCAGATCTTTCTTTCCTACTCTCAAAGTTCTCCTGCCTTCTCTCTAACCCTTCCAAATTTCTTCTCCAGGCTTACCATTCCGGGGCCCCATTTACTTCCTCAAAACAAGTGTCCCTTCTCTCTCTCTGGCTCCTCCCACCTCACTGACATTCTTCATTGCTCTTCTCCTGCTTCTGCTTCCTCAAAACTCAACTCAGAACTTGGGTTCCAGTGCAATCTCCCCAGGCCCTGGGAAGTGAGCTACTCCTGGGTCCTCACCTGCACCACCATCGTAGCACATTATCACGCTGTTATAAATGTTTGATTTATGGGTCTTTCCTATGAGACTGAGGCATGCTGGAGGGCAGAAACAGGCCTTATTTCCCAACACTTCCCCCTGTACATGAGGAGGTAGCCACATATGTTATTTGGACCATACTTTGCTATTTCTTCTTTTATATTACTCCCCACTGAGTGGATTTTGAAAATGATACATAAGATGTAAACCACACCTTGACATACCACCTTGGTGACCTAGGCAAAGGCTAATTAGGTCTCCTGGCAGAGTGCTTGAACCATGAGCTTCAGAATCACATGGCCTAGGTTGTCTCTCTCTTCCAATACTTCTTAGCTTCAAGACCCAGAACCAATTCCTTAACATCCTTGAGCGTTAGTTCCTTCATGGAGTTAAAATGAGACTTTCCTCCTAGGGGTGCTACAGACATTAAATGCAGTCATGTGTGAAATGCCCAGCTTGGTGCCTCAATAAATTAGAATGGCATGGTATTATCATGCCATGGACATGCCTGCTATATGTGACCCCTTCCTCCCAAAGGCTGCAAGAACTTTCATAGTTCTCACCCTGCTCTCCCAGCCCAGCAGATCAGACTCAAAGAAATAAGCTGACTGGGGTCACACGACACTGAAAGACTTGAGACCAGAAGCCATTTTATGAATTCCTTACTCAGAGTTATGAATAAAATTCTACAGATCTGTAAACTCCCTCACTAAATAAAAAGTACTTAATGGAAATATTTTCTCCTACTAGGAATTTCCACAGTCAGTCAAATTGTCCAGTTTCTTCCACTTCTGTGGCAAGCACACTCTCCTGTCCCCAGGTGGCATCATGCACCCCAGAGCCTGTCTGGCTGCTGTCCTGCCTCCCTCTGCCAGGCCATCCCCACCATAGTGCTCTCCCTACCAAGCCCTTCAGAGTCTCATACAGTCAGACCTGATTCAATCCAGCCTCTGCAAGTCTCAAGCAAATGCTTTATTGTCAATAAGCTTATTTCCTTTTTGATGAGTGGGAATAATAATAACAGATCTTAGTGGACGGTGAAGGTCAAAGAGATGAAGTCTGGAGAATGCCCAGCTCATTGCAAGCCCCAAATATTAGCTGTCTTTATCATCATCAAAATTATCATCATCGTCATCATCACTATCAGCATCATCAACCAGTTTCATAGATATACATGCCTTTTACACAATCTTGACCTCAGTTCTGTGCTTGTATCCTACCTCTTTGTAACTTTGGAAAAATATCTTAACTGGTTGTGCCTCATTTTCCCAGCATGAAATGGGAATACTAATAGTAGCAACCTCACAGGCTGGGATTGAGTTAACGCATGTAAAGCACTTAGGAGAATGCCAGGCACATAATAAAAACTCGACCAAACTCAGCTCATCAAAGTCAGAAGCATTTAAAAGGCTTCTCTGAAGATGTCCAAGAAATGAAAAATTTCCTGGCCTGAACTCCGAATTAGTAGAGATCCTCTTGGGGACTAGAGAAGAACATACACATATACTCAAGCAGGGATACATGTAGCTCTGATTTCATTTTTTTCTTGAACTGGACTTTTTTGCCCCATCTGAAGATTCCTGGATGTACTGTGGCCTTTGGACCCGAAATCAGAGAAGGCCAAAAGGAACACAATGAGGCCAACTGCCATCTGGGCCCCTATCTACTGGGGAAACCAGAGAATATAAACACACACAATCACAGCCCTTAGAAGTCCCAGCAGGAAACTGCCCTCAGCAGAGAGAGTGCAACCAAGGGGACAAAACTCCCCTCCCTGCTGTTCCCACCTCTCCCGGTGGCTCTGTGTAGACCCTCAACACTTCCTCCTCCTCCCTCCCTCTGTGCTGATTCTGTTCATAACACACTTCTTTCTCAACCCATATTATGCCCCAAGATAACCAGCTCATTCTCTCTGCAGGAGTGGGACAGCTCTCTCCTGCCACTTGACACAGCACTTGACACTTACCCAAGTGACAAGTCAGTCCACAAAAGCCAACAATCCCATTTAAACACTCTTATCCCACACTTAGAATTCTACTTGGAAAAATAACTTTTGTTACTGTTCTGGTAAAGATCAAAAAGAGTACAAGCAAAATAATCTTGGGATGTTGTGATGGAATAAAAATAAAACAACTAACTATAAGGAATTAAAAACAATGCATTTATATCATTTCTAGAAATAAATGAAGCCTCGACAGTCTGCAGGCCAATTTCATGAGTCTCCAGTATCTCTTGTCCATACTTTCCACAATGATTTTCAAACTGTGCTGACCATGACCCACAGTGAAAAACGCATTTTACATGTAACCCAGTTCACACATACCTAGGCATGCATACATGAAAGTAAGTTTTATTCAACAATACTTACACTTCCTGGGTCTGATGCATTCCTAATATCTCCTATTCTGTTTTTTCATGGTGGTCATAACCTACTAAATTGATTTCATGACCCTTTAATGAATGATGATCCACAGTTTAAAACACACATGTAGAGGAATTCAAGAAAATCCATCCCAGAGTGGAGCTGCAATAAGTTGCAAGGATTAAGGGTAACAAAGGCATCGAAACCACAGAGTCCAGGTTTAGAATACAGGTTGGAATCTACTGTGACTCAGAAGAGTATGGTCTAAGGGAAATAAGGTGGTATGATCTCCCTCCTGGTAGCTGGATGACCTTGGACAACCCATTCCCATGTCCTTAGGCCTACTTGGATTAAGGCTTTCTATGAATGGTATTCTAGTTCTGGCAAGATATAGTCTATGAATATAGACGGCATCTAAATCCACTCTATGAAGGAACCAATGCAGCTCCGCAGGCTTACTGATGGTCAAAGAGGCATAGTTTGGAATGTACCTCTAAGAGAGACCTGGAGGTAAGCAATGGACCTCATGGTGCTTCCCCAAGACCCTCCTCATACCTGCTAGGCCAGGATACTCACCCTCAGCATCTGGGAGCACTGAAATCCAACATCTCACAGCTGCATCCTTGCTGGGAGCCCACCCTTGCAGAAGGAAGTGCCTTACCCAAGGTAATGCCACCTTTCCAAGAGCAGCCCACTTGGTGTAGGTCCCCACTATCCCAATTCCAAAGGCCATGACAGATCCAGCCACAGGACTGGCTGTGGCCTCTATTACAATGATTGCACCATAATTCAACCTCTCCCTGCTAACCTCAATCCCTTATAGGTATTGTTCTTAAGAGCTGCTCCCCCAATAAGTCACCTGTGTGCAAATCTTCATCTTTTAAAGACAAAGTAGCAATGACACCGGTCGGAAAAATGGGCAGAGAACTAAGCAAGAATGATGCCTTTAGGATGTCTTTTGAGGATAATTTTGAGAATTTTTTTTCTCAGAACTAACATTTAATGATCAATCACACGTTCTTTGCCTGCCCCATTTCATTCAGTCCACATGGCACCCAGGGAGGTAGGTTCTGTGTGATTACCTTCATCTCACAAAGAAGGAAACTGAAGGTTAAAGAAGTTAAGAAAGGTGCCCAAGACCTTGCATATGATCATTGCAGGAGATGAGATCTGAACTCACGCCCTTGACCTCATCCTACTCCACTGCAGCTCTGTGATCATACATTTGCCACAGTGGATTACACAGATTTACCCACATGTCTGTCTCTTCCTCAGATACCTCCTTCCTCAAGGGCAGAAGTCTTATGCTCTGAACCTCAAGTTCTTAGTAGAGTTCCAAGTGCATGGCAAAACCCAATGGTAGTAATGGTAATAATGCTTGTAGTGTTCAGCAGCAGTGGTGGAAGTGTTGGTGGACGTGTTCAGTAGCAGTGGTGGAAGTGTTTTATGTGAACTAAGCCCCTTGCTGTATCCTTTATACCGCATCTCAGTTTACCCTGCAACTGCCCTAGAAGGCAGGTCCTCCTATTAGGCTTAAGCAGTGAGCACAGACTTAGGAGCTGCCATAGATTCAAGGGCAGTTTCACAGTGGCACACTCTACTTCAGCATGTTTTAAAGAGCTGAGCAGTCAGGAGGGCCTCACTGAAATTGGCCTGGTCAGTTCCCTAAAATGCCACACATAATTTGCAGCTTCTCCCATCCCAGGGAAAGAGTGTGTTCCCCTTTGTTTTTTTCATTTCTGGGAAGGCTTGTGGTCTACTCTCACCAATAGAATATGGCAGAAGTGGCACTGTGCGAGTCCTAAGCCCCAGCTCCAAGAGGCCTTACAGCCTCTGCTCATGCACTGGGGAATGCATTCACCACCATGAGGCCAAGCTCACGCTAGCCTGCTATAAGGTGAGCCGCCACCTGGAGAAAGGCCCCAGTTGTTCCAGTCACCCCTGCTGAGCCTCCAGATATGTGAGCCTGGCCAAGAATAGCCAACCACTGCCTATACCAGAAGGACCACCGCTGAGTCCATCCCAAATTACTGACCCACAAAACTGGGGCTAAATAAAATGGTGGTTATTTTAAGTCACCAAGATTTGAGAGGGTTTGTTATACAACAATAGATAACTGGGCTGTTAGGTGTCCAGTCAAATATCCAAAAGCAGAACCATGAAAGGATCCTTCTATCGGAACGATGACAAATGAGCAGAAGGAAAGAACTAACTGGGTGATCCTATCCCTGACTCAAAAAGAAGTGTTCACGATGTGCACCAGCAAGCAGAAGAGATGAGAATTCTGACTGGTTGGAAACTGGAAATTCTGACAAGAACCAGATTGTTCTCATAGCAAAAGCAAGAAGAGAGCCTCTTTATTTCTTTCTTACTAATACAAACAGACCGTCCTCTCCCTGAAACATACCCTCATATGTTTAATGAGATAAAGGGGTCTAGAGTTTCACATCTCAGTTCTCTTGAAGTCAAGTGAAAGATAAAATTGAATACAACACCCCAAAGGAAGTAAAAGAAAACCATGGCTTTGGGGACTGGAGCAAGGTTTACTGGGTTCACTAATACCTGTTTTCTTTTCCTCCTGGACACAGGGCTGGTAGACATATCCCAGGACCTCTTGCTGTTGACATGGCTCTGTGCCTCAGTTGTTGCCAAAGAACATGAGCTGAATACACATTTCTCCAGGCTGTAGTGGTTGTGAGATAAATGTGCTTCTTCATGTTCCCTTCCCACCCCCCACCCCAGCAGCCTGATGGAGAAGAACCTGGATACCTGCGTGGAAGACCTACCTGACCAGGGTCACCCACAGGGGTCTGTGCCATGAGGGAGAAATAAATCCCTTTCTGCCAAGCCACAGAGTTTTCAGGACTTATCTGCTATAACAGCTTTCATGGATTCTTCCTAATACCTTAACTAATACAAAACCTTTAAAATGCAAGCCCTTAAACATAGCTTATGAGCTGAAGTTTTCCAGGTATTAACAGAGCTTAATTATTGGGTGGGGGAACTGTCACAATGCCCTGGCTTTCTTGTTCTACAGTTTCCAACTGATGGGCAAAACTTGAATAGGAAGCAGATGTCACCCAAGAAAGCACACGGCATTATCCGTCAATGGTTGACTCCAGATGGATTTCACTTCTGTGTGCAAAATGAAAATCCCAACTGACATTCCTCAGATTCAGCCTTAGTGATTTAAAACTCTGTGCTTTTAAAATATTTTCAGCTAAGTGTAATATACATAACAGAAATGTGGGCACAAGTATAAAGCTCAATGAACTTTTATAGTCTGAATACACCATGGAACCAGCACCATGGAACCATACACCAAGGAAAGGAACATGGCCACCACCCAGGAGTCCCTCTTAGTCCCCACCAGTGCCCCCAAGGCTTATCACTGTCCTAAACACTATCACCTATGTGACTTTCACCAGTTCCTGAACTTCAAGTGCATGCAATCACACAGAATGTACTTTTTTGTGTCTACCATTTTCGGCTCACACTGTTCAGGAGTCATCTAAGCTGTGTACCTCATTCATTTTCATTGCTGTGCACCCACTACTCCACTGCTGGTGGGTGCTTACATAGCTTCCAGTTTATATGATGTTAAAGAAAATTCTTTTCACTCCAGTCCACCAGGGTCCATGATGAACGAAGGCAGGGACTTCAGGGGAGAAACTGTTCATCTTCACAAAGAAATTGGACAAAGCCTGAGGTTCTGTCCAAAGTTAAGACTGCAGTGTTCATGTCCTTCTGAAAATCACTTCCCAACAGGCTCTCATGAGGGCAAATATTTTTTATTTAAACAAAAAATGATCAGAGCTTATAAACTAGAAAGTGATACACTCTTTATAAAAATCACAGATAAAGCTATCACAAAACTAGTACCAAAACCCAAATCAAATTACTCCCTCTGTTGAGTCATTCCTCCCCTATACTTTCATTAATATATAACTATTCAAAAGCACATACTATGAATCAAGTGTAGAGCTAGGTACTCTAGAAACAATGAGAAATTAGAAAGATGTAGTCCCTACTCTCTTGAAACTTACACTTTGGTGGAGAAGACAGATACTAAACACTCAAACAATTATACAATTGTGAAAATGTAAAAAATAACATGGGGTTATGAGATTGTACAAAGGGGGAACATGATTTGGCAGATCAGGGAAGGTGTCTTTGAAGAAGTGTCATTTGAGTTAAGTTCTGAAGGGTAAGTAGGAGGTGAGCAGAGGAGGAGGACAAGGAGTGATTCAAGCTGAAGACAGAGCATATGCAGAGCCCTGCCGTGGGCAGAGGTGCATTATGATTGAGGAAGACGAGTTGGTCTTCATGTAGAAGATTAAAAGTGAGTAGAAGGGTGGTACAAGGGGAGGCACATGAGAGCCCAGATCAGGCAAAGACTTATAACTTGTGCTAAGGATCCTGGATTTAATCCTGTGAAGAACAGAAAGACAGCCACTTGGATATCTACTTGAAAGAGGAGGTGCCTCACATCTCCATGTACTAATCCTGCTTCTCTAAGTGCAATCTTTGGCCCAGATAGAATTATCAATACCTCCAAGCACACGTTTTGTCACAAACAAAATAATCTTCCAGGTAACTACCAAAACTTAATAGTTTGCCTAAACTATAAAATGATCCCCATCTTCAGGGAGAGAATGAAGGCCTTTGATTAGAGGACTTTCCTACCATCACAGTAAGACAAGAGATGCCCTGCCAACCTCACTCTCCACCTTCACCCACACTACTTGTCTTCTTCAATCTAAAAGAACCCATAAACATTCCTTCCAAAGGGTGAAGAATTTAAAATTTAAAATTTAAAAGATGAAATGGTCAGAAATCTACTTAAGATGAAATGCCATCAACGTCTTTTCAAAACAAGGGAGCAGATGGGGCAGTCACAGATTTCAATTCAGCTTTCCGACGTTTCTCACACATTAAAGCATCAAATGCCAGTAAACAATTGCATGGAAAGCACTGCGCTCTTCCATGTTCAAATCACCGGTCAACTCCTAGACAGGCACTCCTCCCTCAGAGCCACAATAAGGTGCATCCAACACTCCTGACTGCAATATGTAAGCACACTCATTCTTGCATCATCTCCTTGATTCACAAGCATTCCTCTTGCTTCTTCAACAAGATTATCAACTCAGTTAGGACAAGGCAGTGCCCAGCCCTAGAAGTAATGGAAATAGAAGCTGTTTATCAAGCACTCCCTCTATGTCAGGTGCTAAGGAAACACTTGATCTGTGCCCTATAAAGGAAATACTTTATTATTACCACTTATCTCTGAAGACACAAAGCTCAGAGAGTTTAAGTCACATGATTGAGGTCCCATAACAAGAAGCCAAAATTTAAACCAATGCCTCTCTCCAAAGCAAAAACCCTTCCCCAGCTCTGCAGCACATGCTCAAAACCATGGGCTGGATCCATGACAGCAGCAGAGAGGGAGCAAAGGAGGGGAGGATGCTTTCAGAGGAAAAAGAAGTCCTGTGGTCCTCTGCATCTAAGGATGCAGTGATAAGAGATACCCTTATTGTCAGAACCACAAAAACGACCCAGTAACCACTTCCCAAAATAGAACCATCAACAATATGACTGACAGAAAAATCCAAATGTCTCTTTAGCGTATGAAAATATAGCTTTTTAATATATTAAAAAGTCAAACCATCCAACACAAAGTCCAAAAGCCTATCTTTTATCCACATAGAACCCCCAAGGACACATTCAGAATAAGCCAAAAGGTGAGCAGAGTTTCACTCACAGGCCTCTGGGATCTGCTTCTAGAAGGGAGAGAAGTAGAATTATTAAAGCAGGCGCCAGTAACACGCAACATGATGTGGTAGCTGCACGCATGCACACACACGTGCACACACACACTCTTTATGATTTTACTGAGAAAATTCAACCTGGCTTGCAGCATATCATATAAGTCCATATGAAATACCAAAAATAAAATTAACTTTTGATTAATCTTTAATGGATGTTTTTAAAAAAGTGTATATTCTAATCTGCATGTGTTAACTACAGACAAAAATGACTTGGATTCTATAGGTCAGATGTTGATGAACAGCAATGGCTGGGTTCATGCAATACTTGGAGGTTTTTTAGAATAATTTCTATCAGAAGACCTCACATCTTTTCTAGTCTACACAGAAAAGGGAAGAGCTGTCTTACTCATTATAATCATCAATGTCTTCATAGTCATAAAATTAGTGCACTGGGTTTTTCTATACAGTCCATGGGAAGTTTAGACCTTTCTCACAAGGCCCAGGGTGAGAAAAGATACACTTAACAAGCCTGGCTGTCTGGGCCCAGGCACTGACCTGTGCACTCCCTGGTGTTACCCAAAGCCTATGAAGAAACATACCTGAGAAGAACACTCATCTACATACACAAAAGAGGCATAGTCATCTAATGAGTTCCAGAATTAACTTTGTCCCATGGTTTCCTGCAGCTAATTAAGTAATAATGATCATCTCACTTGGAGTCATTGCCACTTAGGGTGAATATTTCTCTTGCATCACCTCAGTACTCCTCACCATAACCCTATAAAGTAGGTATTACTAGACTCACATTACAGATGAGAAAATTGAGGCCCCTACAGGAAGATGACTTGCCCAAGGCCACACAATGAGTAGGTAGCACAGCAGAGATTCAACCCAGTTTGATCTCACTCAAACCCCATGCTACCAATATTAAATCTTGACTCTCTATATTTTATTGCCTCCTTATTTCTACTGAAGTGATGCCTTTTTAGGTTTGTTTGTTTGTTTGTTTGTTTATCCTCACCTGAGGACACTTCTTTTTCATTGATTTGAGAGACAGAGAAAAAGAGAAACATCTATGTGAGAGAGGAACATTGATTAGCTGCTTTCTCATATGCACCCTGATCGGGGATACAACCCACAGCCTTTTGGATTATGGGACAAAACTCTACCTAACTGAGCCACACCAGCCAGGGCTAAAGTGACTTCCTTTAAAAACAAATTTCCTCTTCTTGCAAGTGCAAAAATTTATTGGAGTAAGAGTCTAATTCCACCCAAAGGCTCATCTTAATTACAATTAAAGTACAACTGTAGCTTCTAGGTTCCTCTAAAGAATGTCCTAGAAAGAACTCTGCTTTGCTTATCTGAGGGGTCTCACTTCTACTCCAGAAATGAAGCAGATTCATAATAAGGATGCTGAGCCCCAGTCCCTTGTCACCAGAGACATCCTTAAACTGCCTCTTAAACTAAAAAAACAGAGAGTGGAAACACAAAGGGAGAAATTATGTGGCAGTCTATCCAGAGTTTTTTCCTCTCATGGTACAAAAGCAAGAAAATCTATTATTAAGCTCCCCTGAGCATGCAGAAATCCATAACTTCCATTGGTTAATGGACGTGGCATCTGTCCTCTTACCCCAACCCAGCATCCCCAGTTTCCATGAAAGCACAATGGAGCACAGAGGCTTTAGTAGTTCCCTTGCCTTATGATTATCCTATACACCTCCCAGCCAAGAACTACAAAGATTGTATCCTCTCTCCCCTTCTGCTTTTGAAATGGAACACCCCACTCACATACACACCCTTGCTTTTAGCAGGGAACATGGCTACTTACTCCTCTGCAGCATGGTGTGGGTATGTCACTAAGTTCTAGCTAAAAGCACAGAGGCAGAAGTATCTTATGGCAACTTCCATAGTGACCATGCCTTTCTTTAGCCTCTCCTTCCAGTTGACTAAAATTGGATGTGATGACTAGATAGCCTAGCATCTGTCTTGTACCATGAGATCATTATCAGTCCTGGGATGGCATAGGGGAAAACTGAAAGGAACCTAGAGCCCTGGGCTCTGGACTCCTGACTTCAGAGTGAGAATGAAATCATATGTACTTTCTATAAATTGTTGATCCCATTTTAATTAGATTGACATTGAGAGGAAATATGTGGTACCAAAAAACACTCAGATAAGGAACTCCTCTATGGTTTGCAAATTAGTCCCAGGTAAGTCTCAGCATATCTGAGAATAATCTTCCTCCTTCCTGGAGGTCTCCATCCTAAGCATCTCAATTTCAGCGGCTGCCAATTGTCCCTAGCCCCTCTTATGGCTTCTTCTGTTTCCAGCCCAAATGGAATACACTGCCAAAATAGTGACACAGAGTGACCAGATGCTCACACCTGCATTCTGCTGCTCACCTGACATGCTGGTCCCATAACAAAGCAACCCCTGCAGAGCCAGTCTTCTCTCACACCAGCTTCCCCACCATTGGGGTCATTTGGGAACAGCCATAAAAGCTGACATTTTCCGAGTGCTTACTATGTCTAAGCTCTGCTCCAAGCATCTTATATATTATAACTATTTTGAGCCTCTCAGCAACTTTTTAAGGTAGATACTGTTACTGGACTCATTTTGTAGATGAAGAACCCAAGGTACAAACAGGCTAAATAAAATAGTTGGATTTCAAATTCAGTGACCTGCCTAACAGCCTGTGCACATGCCCATTACCCTATGCTGCTTCTCAGGGAGAGGACAAAAAAGGGCAATGAAAATAAAAAATAGGCACTCTTACTCAAAAACAGCCATATTTTATTAGAAACTTTAATATTCCTTCACTCTCGCCACACCAGAAACTTCCATTTTATCCTACTTCAGATGTGTCATCACCTGCACATTCTAAAGTGACCTTCCCAGTGATTAATAACTACAAAGCAGGCAGGACAGGACAGTAGTAGTAAAAATGTTCCAAAGTCACCCATGACCTCAGCATGAGACAAAGACAGAAACCAACTCATGGAAATGAACAGTAACCCCAAAGATCTACACATTCTGGCACCAAGACACCATGGGTATTTTGCTTGAGGGATGAAAGTTCTAGGAAACAACCCAACTGTTTGCACCAGTACCTCAGTGCTGGGATTCAGGAAGTCCTCAAGTGCAGTGTGTGAAACTGGAGGTTTCAGTCTTGTCAGAGAGGCTTGGTGGGTCCACAAGGGTCAGGGGCTGAGCTGGCCATGCCCCAGATCCCAGGTGAGAGGACACAGGGGTCTCAGAAGACAGCATTCTGTGCAACTGTCAATGCCACTCACTTTACTTTTTCCTGGAGGGTGGAGGTGCTACAACTGAACTGTCAATCAGGGCTAAGTCAAATCTCTGGCTTAAATGCTTTCTTCTCCTGGTGTAAAACCAGCTCACCAGGGCAGTGAATGTGCCCCTAAAACACACCTCAGAAATGTGACATTCCTCACCAAATTCAACCACACCTAGCCTAAAATTTAGGAGAGGGTGGTTGTCCTTCCAGACCAGAAGTTACCAACTCAAATGCCTGCAGAGGCCAGCAATGGCTGAAGCCTACATGGTTGATGGAGACAAAGTGGTGAGTGTATAACCCTCTGTGCAAACAGCCACTACCAACTCCAAATGATTGTTCTAACTAGAGAGTAGGGCCAATTCTCAGCCCACTTGAAGGTGGGAATTCAGACATGTATGTGAAATCTCCCAGTTCCAAAATGTTCACATTAAATTAAAAAATGTGGGGTGCGGGCGGCAGGGGGGCATAGCAGGGCTAAATGGGAATGAAAAAATACAATAAAAATGTTTAAATAAAAAATAAATTCCAAAACATGTTTGACACCCTAAGGGCTCAACACATCAACAGGTGATTTCGCCCTGGAGAGCAAACTTGCAGCCAGAGACCACTGAGGCCACCTCATACATGATTAAAAGACACTGTCAGGTTGGGCTTCCTTGGCTTGGGTCAAGGATCTCATACCAGATGCAAGGACCCACTTAGAGCCTTCCCTATCTAGTCAGAAGGTACAAAAGGCAACTTAAACCAAGATCTGAGAGGCATCCCATCTGGAACCACCTCTTTCAGGAGGCCCAGAGGACAGTCACCATCACCATTCTATGGAACCATCTGCAGAGGTGACAGCGACCTGCACAGACTTCTGTGAGGGAGGAAAAAGGTAGAACCTCACTCTGTCAGATGAGGAAGGGCAAGTGGGCCACAATTAGAAAGGAGGGGTCCTCCAGAAGCAGGACTGACCAGACAGGGTAGGTTCAAGGAAACTCATTTTAAATCTTCTGGTACTGGGAAGGGAGAAGGGGGGAGGGGATACACTCCTTGGCAGGTGAGGCCTCACAGCACCACTGGCCTTTCCTGGATGGAACATCACCTGCTACATATAAATACACCGATTAAAAGGACCCTTCCCTGATGATGAATCCTGGCTTGGGAAGTCACTGACAAACGTGATTCCTTCACTCTCTGCCTAACTCAGTCATTTCTAGAAAGTCGTTTTCACCATCTCTTCCTAAAAAAGGCATCCCCAGAGCCCCATAGCCTACCTTGGCACTGGAATCCTTGCTTCCCGAAGCCCCTGCAAAGGCAGAAGGAGGCAAGTCAGGCAGCTGGAGGAGCCCAGCCACCAAGGTCACCCCCCTTTCCCCTGCCCCTCTACCCCAGGTGCAACCTCCCAACCACAGACCGGTGCCCAAGAGTCTTCCGCCTTTGAAGGAGACAGGGAGGGGGGAGGGGGAGCTCGGTGGTATCCCCCACCTCCCCTCAGAAGGCAGAAGACAGGCGGCTGCGACCACCAGGTGGCGTTTCCATGGTGGGGCGGGGGAAGCGGAGGGTAGGCGGGAGATCTGCTCTCTGAGATACCCGAGTACCCTCAGGGAAAGAGAAGAGATAAAGGCGCGAGGAGCGCGAAGACGAGAGAGTCCCCGCGGTGGCGGTGCTCCCAGGGGGCCTGGGAAGGGAAAATGGGCTCCCCATGCCTAAAAGGGCAGAGGGGAAAAAGAGGTCCCTGCGGAGACCTCCCTGAGGGGGAGGTCTAGGAAGTGGAAAGGGGAACCCAGGCCCTTAGGGACACGCAACGCAACGAGAGATAGCACAGGGAGCAGCCCCAGGCTGGAGACAAGGAGGAGGAAAGGAAGCCCCATGCCCGCAGGGAGATAGAGGTTACCCAGGGCTCTGCCCCCGGAAAGGAGGGGTGGAGGTGCGGGCGCCGGCAGCCCTGAACGAAGAAACGGGATAGGGAACCCAGGGGAGAGGGCAATCCCGAGGAGGAACAGACCCCAAGGTCTGAGCGGCCCCAGAGCGCTCCGGAGGCAGCAGGGAAGGAGAGGGCAGTAGGCGCCTGGCGGCCGGCCGTCTGGAGCCCGGGCAGAGGCTAGCCACCGGGGAGTCCGGGCCAGAGAGTGGAAGTGGGATAACCGGGACACGGGGTTAGCTGGGCTGCTTGTCCCTCCGGGGTGCGGAGGGTTCCCACGCGCGGGGCTGCCCTGGGGACCGGGAAGGCGCCCCGCGCGCGCCCTCACCAGATGAAGTCGGTGCAGTGGCTGCAGAAGGTAGGCTGCTTGAAGAAGCGGGCGGTGAATTTGTGGTTCTTCACCTCGTGCACGTTCTTCTGCCGAAGGGCGCCTTTGCGGGCAAAGCGCACAGTGCTCTCCTCGCCCTCGGCTGGCGGCCCCACAGCCGGGTCAGCCATCTTGCGCGCGGGGCGCAGGAGCCCGTGATGGGTGGCCCGGGGCGTAGGGCGCCGGCTGCGGCTGGGAGGCGCGGGGAAGGTGGCCGCTGCTGCTGCGGGGCTGGGGCGCGTCCCTGCGCCGCTCTGGCTGCCGAGCGCGCCTAGCTGCGGCTGTCACTCGCCCAGCTGCCACCGTTCGTCCAGCTGCACTTGGCACCGCTGGCCCCAGCTGCGGGGGTGGGAGGCGGGGCCAGGGATGACACGCCCCCTCATTTGCATCGCGCTCAGGCCCCGCCCCGCTAGCTGCTTTACATATTGGCACCCAGCGGCTGCGGGCCTCTGGGGGAAGCTTTCCTGATGCAGGTCTGCGGTCTTCAGACTCCAGCCTCACCCCTAACTCATCCTAGGCCCCGGGTGGAATTAAGGAGATGAGCACCTTGGGCTCTACCAGGGGAGAGAAAGCACGGAAGGACCAAAGGCGGCTGGGAATGGGGGTGGGTAGGGGGGATGCGACGGATTCCACCCCAATCTCTTGAGAGATAGGTGCTCATCCACCCACACTCCCCATCCATCCCATTGGTCATTCTGCGCGCTTCTCCCAGAGGGATAGGATCCCGCTGTCACTTATTTCTAGAAGGCCTGTGGCTCCACACGCACATACATGTACTGCAGAGGTAGGGGAGGGGCAATCTTTAGGGGGAAATTATATATATATATCTTCACCACAAAGAGAATTCTTGGCTTTGCCTGGCAAATTAGAAGAGAATTCCCTACCTTCTGTGCATCCCCTCCGCAAAGAGACTCAGTTTCCTCAACAGTAAAATGGGCTAATGGGGAAGGGAGATCTACTCAGTCAGTATTTCCTCAATATTATTTATTCCTGACCCATCTTCATAAATGCTGGTCATATTTGTGCACTATCTGAAAAAAAATCTATCTGGTTTCTGAGTTTGAATAGCAAGAGGAGGGGGGAGAGAGAGAGAGAGAGAGAGAGAGAGAAACATCGAATGGTCGGTTGCTTCCCCTATGTACCCTGACCGGGGATCAAACATGCAACCTAGGTACATGACCAGATGAGAAAACAAACCCACAATGCTTGGGTGACCAGGGTGATGCTCCAACCCACTAAGCATCCCCGCCTAAGCAGTCCCTAACTTTTATGTAGAAATATCTTAATTTCTCCCTTACCATTTCTTTTTTTAATTATTTATTATATTTTATTGATTATGCTATTACAGTTGTCCCAAGTTTTCCTCCTTGGCCCCCCTCCACCAAGCACCTCCACTCCCTCAGGCAATCCCCACACAATGGGTGGTACATACTTCTTTGGCTACTCCACTTCCTATAATGTAATTTACATCTCCGTGGCTATTCTGTAACTATTTACTTGTACTTCTTAATCCCATCACCTCTTTACCTATTCCCCCACAAACCCTCTCATCTGGCAACCATCAAAATGTTCTCTGCATCCATAATTTGGTCCCTGTTCTTCTTCGTTGCTTAGTATGATTTTTAGAGTCAATTGTTGACAGGTATGTATTTATTGCCACTTTATTGTTCATAGTGTTGATCTTTTTCTTAAATAAGTCCCTTTAACATTTCTTTTTTAAGTATATTTTATTGATTATGCTATTACAGTTGTCCCAAATTTTTCTCCCCTTTATCCCCCTCCTCCCTGTACCCACTCACCCTCCAGCATCCCTCCCCCCAACATAGTTCATGTCCATGGGTTGTACACATAAGTTCTTTGGTTTCCCCATTTCCTATACTATTCTTAATCTCCCCTGTCTATTTTATGCCTACAAATTATGCTTTTTATTCCCTGTACCTTCCCCCCCCCCTGCATTCCTCCTCCCTCTTCCCACTGAAAACCCTCCATGTGATCTCCATTTCTGTGGTTCTGCTCCTATTCTACTTGTTTGCTTAGTTTTTGTTTTTTAGGTTCAGTTGTTGATAGTTATGAGTTTGCTGTCATTTTACTGTTCATAGTTTTTGATCTTCTTCTATTTCTTAGATAAGTCCCTTTAACATTTCCTATGATAATGGCTTGGTGATGATGAACTCCTTTAATTTGACCTTATCTGGGAAGCATTTTATCTGCCCTTCTATTCTAAATGATAGCTTTGATGGGTAGAGTAATCTTGGATGTAGGTCCTTGCTTTTCATGACTTCAAATACTTTTTCCTGCCCCTTTTTGCCTACAGGGTTTTTGGGGGTGTTTTGTTTTGTTTTGTTTTGTTTGAGAAATCAGCTGATAGTCTCATGGGAACTCCTTTGTATGTAACTGTCTCCTTTCTTCTTACTGCTTTTAAGATTCTCTCCTTATCTTTAATCTTGGGTAACTTAATTATGATGTGCCTTGGTGTGTTCCTCCTTGGGTCCAACTTCTCTGGGACTCTCTGGGTTTTCTGGACTTCCTGGAAGTCTATTTCCTTTGCCAAATTCGGGAAGTTTTCCTTTATTATTTGTTCAAATAAGTTTTCAACTCCTCATTCTTCGTCTTCTCCTTCTGGTACCTCTACTATTTGGATGTTGGAACACTTAAAGTTGTCCCAGAAGTTCCTAAACCTCTCCTCATTTTTTTTTTTGAACTCCTATTTCTTCATTCTGTTTTGATTGGATGTTTATTTCTTCCTTTTGTTCCAAATTGTTTGAGTCCTGGTTTCATTTCCTTCACTGTTGGTTCCCTGTTTATTTTCCTTTATTACACTATGTATAGCCTTCATTTCTTCATTTTGCAACTGAGCTCAATCAATTCTGTGAGCATCCTGGTTATCAGTGTTTTGAACTCTGCATCAGATAGGCTGTCTACCTCCTCATCACTTAGCTATTTTTCTAGAGTTTTGATCTGTCATTTCATTTGGGCCACATTTCTTTGTCTCAGGGCTAAACAACCCTCTTTGCTGTGTTGTGGTGTTCCCTGTGGGGGAGGGGCCAGAGGGGAAACAATGTTGCTTGCTTGCTCCACTCTAGCCCCACTTTCCAATGAACTCTCCTGTGAGACTGTGAGTTTCTCCTGCCTTTGCAACCACCATAGTACTTTATAACTAGAGGTTTTGAGTCTTTAGTTTTCTAGTCAACCACCCCCGCCTTGCCCATGCAGTCCACTGCCTTATAGCGGGTCTTCTCCACCTGGCTGCCCATCTCTGCCCCTCCTACCATTCTGGATGGTTGTTTCTTTAAATCCTTGGTTGTCGGAGATCTATGCAGTATGCTTTTCTGGCAGTTCTGGTTGTTTATTGTTTTTAAATTGATTGTTATCCTTTTTTTGGTTGTGCAAGGAAGTAAAGTGTTTCTACCTATGCCTGGATCTTGGCCAGAACTCTCCTTATCTTTAATCTTGGGTAACTTAATTATGGTGTGTCTTGGTGTGTTCCTCCTTGGATCCAACTTCTTTGGGACTCTCTCAGCTTCCTGGACTTGCATAACTGTTTCCTTCTCCAGTTCGGGGAAGTTTTCCTTCATTATTTTTTCAAATAAGTTTTTAATTTCTTGCTCTTCCTCTTCTCCTTCGGCACCCCTATGATTTGGATGTTGGCACTTTTGGAGATGCCCCAGAGTCGTCTTCTTCTCTCCTCACTTTTTGGAATTCTTGTTTGTTCACTCTGTTCTGGTTATCTCTGGTTATTTCTTCCTTCTGTTCCAAATCATTGATTTGGACCCTGCATTCCTTCCCTTTGCTGTTTGTTCCCTGTGGATTTGTCTTTAATTCACTTAGCGTAGCCTTCATTTCTTTCCTTATTCTTTTGCTATACTCAGTGAGTTCTCTGAGCATCTGTATCACCAGTGTTTTGAACTCTGCATCTGGAAGGCTGGCTATCTCCATTTTGTTTAGTTCTTTTTCTGGTGTTTTGTTCTGTTCTTTCATTTGAGCCATATTTCTTTGTCTCCTTAATTTGGCAGCCTCCCTGTGTTTGTTTCTGTGTATTAGGTAGAGCTGCTTTTACTTCTTGTCTTGGTGCACTTGTTAAGTTGTGTGGGGCAGAACCTTAGATATTTGCCAGGGCAGGGCAACCCACTTCACTTTTTTGCGGCTCTGTGTGTGGGAGAGGGATTGAAGAGGAAACAATGCCGCTGTGTGGCTGCTGGAGGCTTGCTCCTCACTTGCCCCATTTACAGTCACTTCAACCACTTCCCATATGTGACTGGCACCCTTCTAGCTGTTGCCCTTGTGGTGGTTCCCAAAGTGGGTGGGTTTGCATATGTTCTAGGATCATGTGGACCCTTTAAATGAACTCTTCTGAGTGACCAGCAGTTTCCTCTGCCACCTCAGCCCCCAGTGGTTTTTACAGCCAGAAGATACAAGACTTTATTTTCCCAGCACTAGAACCCTGAACTGTGCAGTCTGGCCTGGGGCAGGGGTCACTCACACCCCAAGTATCCCTCCCAATTTCTATGCACCACAGATGAATATGGGACTGCCCATTCCACCAGCTGCTGCTGCTGCTGCTGCCACCTCCCCACAGCCACCTCCCCACAGCCACACCGCATCCTCTCTGCCCAGCTCCCCAGCTCTACCCCTCCAACCCATCTGGATGAATATGGCTTCTTTAAATCCTTGGTTGTTGAACTTCCATATAGTTCAATTTTCTGGCATTTCTGGGTGTTTTTTATTTTGAGGTTAGTTGTGATCCTTGTTATGGCTGTACAAGGAGGTAAAGTATATCTACCTACACCACCATCCATAATGGGGATCAGAAGTCCCCATTAGTTTATATTTTTGAACACATAATGTATAAAGATGTCATTTTGTAACATCCATTACTAAAAGAGGTGGGGACAGAACTGTATAGGAGAAGTTTAGTATGTTGTACATACAGGTTAAGCTAGTACAAATTCAAATTAGAATGTTTAAACTTTAGGGTATTAAATGTAATGTCCATGGTAACCACAAAGAAAATATAGACTATGTACAAACAGAAATTAGTAGATAATTTAAGTGTTTCTCTACACACACACATAAAAAAATCAGCTAAACACAAAAGAAGACAGTAATGCAGGAAATTAGAAATAAAAAAAATCACATGGCATAAAGAAAGCAAAAGGAGGGAGATAGAAAAAGGAAAGGAGGGATAAAGAGAGGGAGATATACAAGAAAAACGTTGATCAGTTGCCTCTCACATGTCCCCTTCTGGGGACCCATCCCGCAGCCCAATCCACTGAGCCACACCAGCCAGGGCTCAGTAATTACTTTAAATGTAAACTCTCCAATCAAAGACAGAAATTGACAAAATGGATTTTTAAAAATATGATCCAACTATATGCTGTCTACAAGAGAATCTGTTTAGATCCAAAGACATAAATAGGTTGAAAATGAAAGGATGATGAAAGCAGGATCTTGAAGAGATGTCTGTACACCAATGTCATTGCAGCATAATTCAGAGTGGTTAAAATGTAGAAGCAGCCCAAGTGCCCATCAACAGATGAATGTATAAGCAAAAGGTGGTATATGTATACAATCCTTAAAAGGAAAGAAATTCTTACATATGCTACAACGTGGATGTACTCTTGAGAACATTATGCTAAGTAAAATTAGCCAGTTATAAAAAGATAAAACTTTTATGATTCCACTTATATGAGGTATCTAGAATATTCAAGTTCATAGAGACAGAAATCAGAACAGTATTTGAGAAGAGTAGGGAGTTATTGTTTAAGTGATGCTGAGTTTCAGTTTTGCAAGATAAAAAGAGGTCTGGAGATGGAAAGTGGTGATAGTTACACAACAGTGTGAATGCATTTCATGACACTGAACTGTACAGGTTAAAATGGGGGATGTCAAGATGGTAAGTTTCATGTTTGTGTAGTTTATGTTGATAAAAAATAGTAGTTTTGAAGAAACACTACTATTGATTGGACACGAACATTGGACCCGACCCTGTGCTAACCCCTTTCTATACATTGATGTCTCTACTGTATGATTTCCATGTCATACACAGGTGAGGGAATTAAGTTACAATGAAGGTACGTAACTTTTTCAAGTTTTCATGTTAGAAGCTGGCAGCACTATGACTTGAATCCAGGTCTTCTGAGTCTGAGCTCACTCTAGTTTATGGTGCTCCCTGGGCAACACATTCTCATAAGGACTGGACACTTCTACATAGAAGAAAACTCAACCAGAAAGGGTAACCAACTACCTTTCACTTTTTGTTGTTGCAATGTAACATATATACAATAAGACAAATTAATTTTAAGTTTACAGGAGAATGTTTTTATATATGTTTACATCTATGTAACCTCCACCAGATCAAAATGTAGAAAAGTTCTAGCTCCCAAGAAATTTCTCTTGTACCCTTTCCCAGAAAATAGTCCCTCCATAGGAAAACACTGTCTAACTTCTATCATTATAGATAAGGTTTATTTATTTTTTAATTAAATAGTGGCCATATATATATATATATAAAAAACATAAAATTTACACCAAATGTTACATAATATGTCACTTATGTGTATACATGTAATAATATGTGTGACGATTTTTTAAAACTGTGGCATGGTATTTGTAACAAAAATATGTAATAAAATATATGTAACAATATATATAACAAAATTTCCCATCTTAAGCAGTTTTACTGGGACATAATTGACTAAAACATTGTATTACTTTAAGATGTACAATGTAATTACTTGATATGTGCATATATTGCAAAATTATTACCACAATAGGTTTAGTTAATATCACTCACCTCACAGGGTTGTAATTTTTTTCTTTTGATGAGAACTTTTAAGACCTGCTCTCTTATCAACTTTCAAACACTCAGTATAGTATTGTAAACCATAGTATATACATTACATCCCCAGAACTGATTTATCTTATAACTGGAAGTTTGTACCTTTGACCACCTTCATCCATTTCACTCAGCAACCACCCCCCAATCCTCCCAGCCTCTGGAAACCACTAATCTACTCTCTGTTTCTACAAGTTTGGCTTTTTTAGATTCCACATGTAAGTGAGATCATACAGTGTTTGTTGACTTATTTCACTCAACATAACACCCTCAAGGTCCATTCATGTTATCACAAATAGCAGGATTTCATTCTTTTTATGGCTGAATAATATGCCGTTTTACACATGTACCACATTTCACTTATCCATTCACCCATTGGTGGACACTTAGGTTCCTTCCATATCTTCCATATCTTGGCTATCGTAAATAATGCTGCAGTGAGCACAGGGGTGCAGATATCTCTTCCAGATAATGATTTCACTTCCTTCATATATATTCCCAGAAGTGGGATTCCTGGATCATAAATTTTTAATTTATTTAAGAACCTCCATACTGTTTTCATAGTGGCTGAACCAATTTACATTCCCTTCAACAGTGCACGAGGGTTCCCTTTTCTCCACATCCTCATCAGTGCTTTTTAGCTCTTGTGTTTTTGAAGATAGCCATTCTAACAGGTGTGAGGTAACATCTCATATGATTAAATACTGTTCTGTTAAGTACACTCACATTGTTGTGCAACCCATATCCAGAATTCTTTTCATCTTGCAAAACTGAAACTCTACCCATTAAACAACACCCCATTTTCTGCTGCCCCCAGTCTTTGGCAACCACCTTTCTACTTGTCTCTATGAATTTGACTACTCTAGGTAATTCATGTGAGTTCAGTCATACAGGATTTAATTTTTGTATGTGATTGGTGGTCTTAGTGAGTTCAGGCTGCTGGAACAACTTACCACAGACTGGGTGACTTAAACAACAAACATTTGTTTTTCATGGTTTTGAGGCCAGAACTCTAAGATCAGGATGTTAATATGGTCAGGTGCTTGATGAGATGCTTCTTTCTGGTCACATCCTCATATGGCCTTACTTTGGAAAAAGAGACAGAGAAGACCTGCTGTCTCTTTGGTGTTTTTCTTTTTAAATAAGGGTATCAATCTCATCATAGGGGCTCCACCCTCATGACCTCATCTGAACGTAATTATTTCCTAAAGGTCCAGCCTTCATAATACCCTCATCAACACACTGCGGAAGGGGAGTTCAACAGATGAATGGAGGAGGAACTTATTTCACTTCAAATAATGCTATCAAGTTTCACTCATGTTGCAGCATGTGCATTTCCTTCCTTTTTTCAAAACTAAGATCCTAGATTGGTCTTGCCTATTCTTGAAGTTCATGTAAATGTGGACCATACAGTTTCTGAACTTTTTTACTCTGCATGTCTGTAAGATTCATCCATGTTTTTTTGTGTATGTTAGTGTTCATTCTTATTTTTATTGCTCTGCATGAATATACCACCATTTGGTTATCCAGCCAAAGTCAATGACCATTTGAGTTATATCCAATTTGGGACTACTTTAGAAAACTCCACTATAAACATTCTCATATATGTCTCTTGTGAACGGATGGATTTCTCTTGGATAAATACCCACAAGTGAAATTTCTACAACCAGCTAGCTACTTTAAGTCCTTTAGCCTAACTCCAAACAGCCGGGGCTAGTTGTCGCCCTGATGCCTTGTGGTCATGTATCTGCTACTCTCTCTTTGCTGAAGCCTCCTTCAGGGAGTAGGCTGTGTCTCCAGCTTCTCCTTAACTCCTCCCAGGGTTTCCAGTACTTAGGTGAGTTCTCCCAGCACAGCAACAAACAGGAAGTCATTGTGGGTAAAACGCTGTGTAATAATGAACACAGCACAATTAACCCAATATTCGTGTGGGGGAAGTTGTTGGGTTTTTTTTAATTTACTGAATTCTAGAAAAGGAAACTGAAAAAATAAAGTGGTGAGGGCACAAATGGAAAGGTCAGGCATCTACACTGGGGCTGTGTTCCCATTATGGTCCCCTGATCCTCCCAGCAGTAACAGGAAAGTGAGTGTGGTTCGGACCCAAGGGCAGACTTGCCACTGTGGGGTTCCAGGCCCACTACCCCCTCACTGCAGGGGCTATAGTGGCCCACTAATTCTCTGTTAGCAAGTGTCAGAGAGGTGTTGAGAGCCCACTAGCACCCATCTGAGACTTTCTCCTAGATGTTTTCAGAGTACTTGAAAGCAAGTTCAGTGAGGAATGACTCTCCTTGTGAGATTCAGTGAGATTTCATGCCATGCTAAAGCAACACCAGAAGTCACTTCAGGACCCCTGTTCTGGGTATCAGGATGCTGAGGGATAATTGAATAAAGAATATTTTCTCTTTCTCTTTCCCCCCATGATGCTGTGTGGAAGGAGAAACTGGGAATGCTTTCGGTATAGAAAGCCTGAATTGGGTGGGACGGGCAGCCCTAACTTAAACCTTTTTCACTTGACATTCCTCAATATGGCCAGAATGAGGGTGAGTAGAGTGAGGCACTCAACTTGAACCTCCAAATTAAAGGGCAACAAGAAATCAGTAAGCAAGGTAAATACTAGTTTAATGTAATATATTTAAAAATCAAAACTAACAAAAATTATAATGAAAAACCAACTTCTTATACAAAGGTAGGATCTGATGGCCAGGATTAGGGTGAGATTAAATCATGTAAGTAGAGGATTAATCCACCAAGAAGTAGCTAGGATTAAATGAGCTAATACATGTAATGTGCTTGGGACAAGCCATTGATAGGGAACCTTCATACACTGTTGGTAGGAAAGTGAACTGGTGCAGCCAGTATGGAAAACAGTAAGGAGTTTCCTCAAAAAATGAAAGATAGCCCTGGCCAGATGACTCAGTTAGTTGGAACAGTATCCTATATACCAAAAAAGACTGAGGGTTTGATCCCAGGTCAGAGCACTTACTTAGACTGTGGGTTTAGTCCTGGTCAGGGTGCATACAGGAAGCAACCAATGGATGTTTCTCTCTCATATTGATGCTTCCCTCTCTCTCTCTTCCCCCTTCCCCCTCCCTCCCTCCCTGTCTCTCTAAAAAAAAAAAAAAAAAAAAAAAAAAAACATAACCTCAGGTTAAGATTTTTAAAAAAGAGAAAGATAGAACATACTATCCAACAATCCCACTTCTGGATATTTATCTGAAGAAATATAACACACTAATTTGAAAAGATATATGCACCCCTATGTTTTTTACAGCATTATTCATGATATGGAAGTAACCTAAGTGCCCATTAACAGAAATAGATAAGAAATTTGTGGTTCAAACAGTATGGAACCTCCTCAGAAAACTAAAAATGGATCTGCCCTCTGACCCAGCCATTCCACTGCTGGGATTATATCCTAAGAATCCTGAAACACCAATACAAAAGAACCTTCACACCCCAATGTTCATAGCAGCACAATTTACAATAGCTAAGTGCTGGAAGCAACCTAGATGCCCATCAGTAAATGAATGGACCAAAAAACTATGGTACATTTACACAATGGAATTCTATGCAGCAGAAAGAAAGAAGGAGCTCCTACCCTTTGCAACATCATGGATGCAACTGGAAAGCATTATGTTAAGCGAAATAAGCCAGGCAGTGAAAGATAAATACCATATGATTTCACCTTTAACAGGAACCTAAACAACAGAACAAAGAAACTAGTAAAGGACACTGAAATAGAGGACAGACAGAAAGTGACCAGAGGATAGAGAAGAGGGAGTTTCAGGGGAAAAGGGGAAGAGTTTACAGGAACAAAGTTAAAAGACACATGGACAAAAACTAGGGGGAGGGTGGTAATGAGAGGGAAGCGGGAAAGGATGGGTGGGAGGGCTGGAGTGGGAGTAAAGGGGAGAAAACTGTACTTGAACAATGATTAAAATAAAAAAATGTTTGAAGGTATATTAAAAAAAAGAAATTTGTGGTTCATACCTACAATGAAATATTACTCAGCCATAAAAAAGAGTGAAATCTTATGTTTTGACAACAAATGGACCTAGAGGGTATTATGCTAAGTGAAATACAATACATCAGATAGGAAAAGATGAATACTACATGATTTCACTTATATGTGGAATCTAAAAGAACAAAGAATAAACAAGGGAACAAAATAGAAACAAATTCACAGATACAGAAAACATATGATAGTTGCCAAAGGGAGTAGGGTTTGAAGGATTGGGTGAAAAGGTAAAGGTATTAAGAAGTATAAATTGGTAGTTACAAAATATTATGGAGAGTCTTTTGGCTCTCTGAGCAGCACCATGTTTGTGGGCAAGAATAAGCATCTTATCAAAGGAGGCAAAAAAAGCACCAAAAAGAAAGTGGTTGACTGATTTTGTAGGGAAGATTGGTGTGATGTGACAGTATCAGTTATGTTCAATGTAAGAAATGTTGGGAAACACTAGTCATGAGAACTCAAAGAACCACAATTGCACCTGATGGCCTCAAGGGTTGTGTTTTTTGAAGCCTCACTGATCTGCAGAATGAGGAAGGTGCATTTGGAAAATGCAAACTAGGTGAATTCAAGATGGTGGAGGAATGAATGGAAGTTACACTAATATTCTCCCAGGACCGATATAGAATCACAACTAAATTATAGAGAAATCACTTGGAACAAACAACTGAGCAATAGAGAAAGAGAAGCCTTATGACCTCAGACAGACAGAAAAATTAGCTTAAGCACAACGTGACTGGTAGAGAGTATGGTGGAGACACAAGAGGCCTGGCCTGGGCACCCACAAGCAGCAGCTATAGTGCTAGAGGGGTATTTAGGCTGCCGGTTGGATCCCCTTGAGAAATGTGGGGTCTACACACTAAGGTGAAATCCGCAGCCCAGAGCACCAGAGCCCAAAAAATACACAGATAACATCCAGCTACAAAAAGAAAAGTGGCAGGGTTGCTCTCTGCCAAGGACAGATGACTAGGGACCCAAAGAACCATTTAAAGAGTCAACGCATAAATTTTCATTTGCAGCCACTTACCTGGGGCTCCAGCAAATGTGGGGGGTGGACAGAGTGGGCTAGAGATGCCTGAGGTGAGACTGGGGTCCCAGGGTTTGGGGACAGAACAGAGAGAATAGCTGTAGGGATCCCAGTGCTGAGTCATCCCCCATCCAGCAGTAGCCATCCTGCTCAGGCAGAACACTCCCCTCTGAGCAGCAGCAGCCTGAGGGGAAAATAATAGTAGTTCCAATCCCAGGAGGAATTCTGCCCCACACTGTGGTGCTTAAGCCTGACTGCTCAGTGCTCAGTGACTAAATTAACAACTGAAGGACATAGCCAGGGACAGTAGAACCCTGGTGATCTCAAACAGGCTACCTAAGGCGAGATAGGGTCACCATCTGGCATCACCAGAGGCAGATACAGAGAGAAAAAACAATGGTAAATTGTAGATGCTACAGAGACAAAATTCACCAGGGTCTTCTCCATGATTTGCAATATTATCTTTCCTGCAGAGTTTTTTTTTTAACATTCATTTCTCATCCTTCAAGTTTGTGCATATTAAGTCACTAGATTTTATGCCATACTTTACTTCAATTCACATATTTTGCCCTTCCCTTCTCTTACCCCATTTTACCTTCTTCTTTCCTCTTATTTTCATTTTAAATTTTGTTTTCTCTCCTGCTACAAATTGTTTCCATTCCTCACTCTTACTATTTCTCCCCCATCCAGCCTCTCAAAACCAATTTTTTTGTCAATGGTCATCTCATATTCCTTTTTCTGCTTTTAAAATGCCCATGTTCTTTCTCTACCTTTAGCAAGCTTTGCTTGTCGGTTGTAGATAAGGTAGTTGTTGTTGCACTTTATCAATTTTATCTCCAGATCTTCACTAATTTTCAAATCTCAACTATTACCATTCTCCTTTCTACTCTTTTTTGTCACAAGTTTTAATTTTGCCCTGTCTTAGCCAGCTGTTTTTTTATCCTGCCCTTTTTTTCTCTTTTCTTTCTTTGTTCTTTTTCTTTTCATCTCAAATTTTAATTTTTCCCAGTCTTAACCAGACTTTTGTTTCTCACTCTTAGTATTCCCTCTTCCTTTATCATTTCAAAATCACTTCCCATTCCTCTAGGCATCTCTTAAGCTTTTCTTTCTTTTGTCCCTCTTATTCACATCCCACCTATATTAATTTTAGCTCATTTGTTATTGATAGTGCTGTGGTAGATCTTTCTCTCCAATTTGTTTCCTATTTTTTATTAATTTACTTGTTTTCCTTTTTCTTTTTCACTTTATTTTCTGTTTAACCTAATACTATACACTTCCCTTCTCTTACTCCACTCCACATTCTTCATTTCCTTTTCTATTCATGATGTAAATTTTACTTTCTCTCTTCATACTGCTCCAATTCCATACTCTTATTAGTGCCCCTCCCTCTACCCTCTCAAAATCATTTTTCTTTCAGTAGGTCATCTCATACTTTTTCTCTTTATTATAATAGTCTTAATCTCTTTACACCCTTATTAATGCTCGTTCATTACTGTTGATGGTAGATTTGAAGGTGAGAGTTATTTTTGTGGGTGTGGGTTTGTTTCTTGGGCTGTGTGGTTTCATTCTGGCAGCACATGCACAACAGCATAAGAGGTGATGGGTGGAGTAACCCTCAGTCAACCAGCTGGAGGGAAGGACCCACCAAAGAATGACCCACCACCAATCAAAACCCAATTACATTCAAAGAGCCAACATAAACAGCATAAGGGGCATCCCAAGAGCATCATGTTCAGGAGATCAAGGAGGCTGTACCACTGAATCTTACAGGAATCCTACTATAGAAGTTTACACCAAAAAAGACAGTGAGTCAAAACAGATCAATTTAAGAAGTAGAAGCAAACAAGAATAGTCTCCCCAAAAAATGGGAAGACAAAGAAACAACCCCTAATTGAAAGGAAAGGAAGAATCTACAGAAAGAGTGCTAAATGAAATAGAGACAAGTGAACTATCAAATATTGAGTTGAAAACAATGGTTATAAGGAAGCTGAATGATCTCAGTGAGAATTACAAAAAACTAAGGGAAGCTACAAGGAACTTACTGCAAAATACATCAGCATGTAAATGGACATAGAAACTATCAGTAAGAGTCTGAAGGAAATGAACAATACAATTTCTGAATTGAAGAACACAGTAAAAATAATCAAATGCAAACTAGATGAAGCAAAGGATCAAATCAGCAAGACAGAGGACAAAGTAGAAAAAAAATCCCAGAAAAGGGAAAAAGACTCAAAAAGAAAGTTCCTCTTTTTGAGTCTTAACTTAAAGGAACTGCAGGACAACATGAAACATAATAACATCCATATTATAGGAGAAGGAGAAGAAGAGGAGCAAGGGATAGAAAACCTGTTTGAAAAAGTAATGATAGAAAACTTCCCTAATTTGATGAGAGAAAAAGTCACACAAATCCAGGAAACACAGAAGATCCCAATCAAGAGGAACCCAGGGAGGCCTACTCCAAGACATATCGTGATTAAAATGGCAAAATTCAAAGACAAAGAAAGAATCTTAAAGACAGCAAGGGAGAAACAAAAAGTAACATACAAGAGAGCCCCAGAAGGCTAGCTGCTGACATCTAAATGGAAATGCTGCAAGCCAGAAGGGAATGGCAAGAAATATGCCAAGTGATGAAAAGCAAAGGTCTGCAATCAAGACTACCCTACCCAAGAAAGCTTCATTTAAAATGGAAGGTGACAAAAAAAAAAAAAAAAAAAAAAAAAAGGAAGGTGAAATAAGGAGTTTCCCAGACAAAAGAAGGCTAAAAGAATAAAAGAATCCACCAAACCAGCATTGCAAGATATGCTAAAGAGACTGCTTTAAGAAGATGAAGAAAAGGAGTTGGAAGAGAGGAACACAGGTACAAAGGGGGAAAATGGCAATGAATAAGTACCTATCAATAATAAACTTAAATGTAAATGGATTAAATGCTCCAATCAAAGACATAGGGTAGCTGAATGGATAAGAAAACATGATGTGCCCTGGCTGGCGTAGCTTAGTGGATTGAGCGCGGGCTGCGAACCAAAGCATCGCAGGTTCGATTCCCAGTCAGGGCACATGCCTGGGTTGCAGGCCAGGGACCCCAGCAACCGCACATTGATGTTTCTCTCTCTCTCTCTTTCTCCCTCCCTTCCCTCTCTAAAAAATAAATAAATAAAATCTTAAAAAAAAAAGAAAAGGAAAAAAAAGAAAACATGACGTGGCCTGGATGATGCAGCTCAGTGGATTTAGTGCCAGCCTGCGAACCAAAGGGTCACTAGTTCCATTCCCAGTCAGGGCACATGCCTGGGTTGTGGGCTGGGTCCCCAGTGGGGGGTGTGTGAGAGGCAATCACACATTGATATTTCTCTCCCTCTCCTTCTCTCTCCCTTCCCCTCCCTCCAGAAATAAATGAATAAATCCTTTTCCATATTAGTCTTTTAAAAAATATTTTATCCATTTATAGAGAGAGGGGAAGGGAGAGAAACATCAATGTGTGGTTGTCTCCCACGTGACCCCCACTGGAGACCTGCAACCCAGGCATGTGCCCTGGCTGGGAATCAAACTGGTGACTCTCTGGTTCACAGCCCATGCTCAATCCACTGAGCTACACCAGCCAGGGCTAAATCTTTATAAAAAAGAAAACATGACCCCACATATGCTGCCCACAACAGACTGACCTCAGAACAAAAGACCTGTATAGACTGAAAGTGAAGGGTTAAAAAATACTCCAAGCAAACAGGGGAAAAAAGCTGAGATAGCAATACTTATATCCAAAAAAAGAAAAAAAAAGACTTCAAAACAAAGGCCATAAAAAGAAACACGGAAGGACGCTTCATAATACTCAATGGAAGAATCCATCAAGAAGACATAAACATTGTAAACATGTATGGACCCAGTATAGGAGCACCCAAATATATAAGGAAAATCTTAGAGGACTTCAAAAAAGATACAGATAGTGACACACTTATAGTAAGGGATTTTAGCACTCCACTGACAACAATGGATAGATCTTCCAAACAAAATATCCACAAGGATATTGTGTCACTGAACAATGCTCTAGTTCAAATGGATTTAACAACATACATAGAACCTTTCATCCCAAAGAAGCAAAATACACACTCTTTCCAAATGCACATGAAATATTTTCAAAAATAGATGGCATGATAGGACACAAAATAAGCTTCAACAAACTCAAGAAAATTGAAATTATATCAAGCATTTTCTCAGATCACAAGGGACTGAAACTAGAAAACAACCTCAAAGAAAAAACTCAAACTCATGGAGATTGAATAGCATGCTATTAAACAATGAGTGGGTCAAAAATGAGATTAAGGAAGAAATCAAAAAGTTTATGGAAACATGAAAATGAACTCACAACAATCCAAAGCTTATGGGACACAGCAAAGGCAGTCCTGAGAGGGAAGTTCATAGCAATACAGGCCTACCTAAAACAGATAGAAACATTTCAAACAAACAACCTAACCCTATGCCTACAAGAACTCTAGGAACAACAACAAAAACAGCCCAGAGCAAGTAGATGGAAGGAAATAACCAAAGTCAGAGAAGAATTAAATGACATAGAGACTAAAAGGATAATTCAAAGTATCAATAAATCCAGGAGGTCATCTTTGAAAAGATAAACAAAATTGACAAACCTTTAACTAGACTCATCAAGAAAATAAGAGAGAGGATCCAAATAAATAAAATTTGAAATGGAAGAGTAGAAATCACAATTGATACCAAAGAAATGCAAAGGATTGTAAGAAATTACTATGAAGAACATTATGCTGAGAAATTTGAAAACCTGGGTGAAGTGGACAAATTTCTGGAAACATATAATCTTCCAAAACTGAATGAATAAGAACCAGAAAGTCTGAACATATCTATAACAGCTGGTGAAATTAAAGTAGTAATCAAAAAAATCCCTTCACAGAAAAGCCCTGGACCAGACAGTTTCACAGGAGAATTTTACAAAAATTTAAGGAAGAGCTAAACTCTATCCTTCTCAAACTATTACAAAAAGTCAAGAAGATGAAAGACTTCCAAAATCTTTTTATAAGGCCAGCATCATCCTAATCTCAAAACCACATAAAGACACAAAAAAGAAAGAAAACAACAGGCCAATATCACTGATGAACATAGACACTAAAATCCTCAACAAAATTTTGGCAAGCTGCATCCAGCAATACATTAAACAGACCATACACCATGATCAAGTGGGATTCATGCCAGGGACGCAAGGATGGTAAAATATTCACAAATCAATAAGCATAACACATCACATAAACAAAAGGAAAGACAAAAATCACATGCCCATAGCAATAGATGCAGGAAAAGCTTTTGATAAGGTACAGTACCCATTTATGATTAAAACACTCAGCACAGTGGGAGTAGAGGGAGCATACCTCCACATAATAATGGTCATATATGAGAGACATAGAGCCAACATTATACTCAATGGGCAAAAACTAAAACCTTCCCCACTAAGATCAGGAACAAGACAAGGGTGTCTGCTTTCACAACCTCTACTCAGCATAGTATTGGAATTTCTAGCCACAATGGTCAGACAACAAAAAAGAAATAAAAGGCATCCAAATTGGAAAGAAGGAAGCAAAACTGTCACTGTTTGCAGATGATATGATAGTGTACATGAAAAATCCTATAGACTCCACCAAAAAACTACTCAACCTAAAAAGTGAATTTTTCAAAACAGTGGGATACAAAGTCAATATTCAGAAAAGCATTTTTAGGCCCTGGCTGGCGTAGCTCAGTGGATTGAGCGCGGGCTGCGAACCAGGCATCGCAGGTTCGATTCCCAGTCAGGGCACATGCCTAGGTTGCAGGCCATGTCCCCCAGCAACCGCACATTGATGTTTCTCTCTCTCTCTCTCCCTCTCCCTTCCCTCTCTAAATAAATAAATAAAATCTTTAAAAAAAAAAAAAAGCATTTTTACACACCAACGATGAAATATCAGAAACAGAAATTGGGGGGAGGGATCCCATTTGCTATAGCAACAAGAAAAATAAAGTACCTAGGAATAAACTTAACCAAGGAAGTAAAAGTCCTGTACTCAGAAAACTACACAACATTGAAGAAAGAAATTAAAGAAGACACAAACAAATGGAAGCATGTACCATGTTCATGGATTAGAAGAATTAACATCATCAAAATGTCCATACTACCCAAAGCAATTTATAGATTTAACACAATCCCTGTTAAAATATCAATGACATATCTCACAGACATAGAACAATTGTTTTAAAAATTTAAATGAATCATAAATGACCCTGCATATCCACAGCAATTTGGAGAAAGAAGAACAAAGTAGAAAGGATCACAAATACCTGATACCAAATTATATTACAAGGCCACTGCAATCAAAACAGCCTGGTACTGGCATAAGAATGGACATATAGACCAATGGAGGAGAATAGAGAGCCCAGAAACAAAACCAAGTCTCTATGATCAATGAATATTCGACAAAGGGGGCAGAAGCATAAAATGAAGTAAAAAGAACCTCTTCAACAAAAGGTGTTGGGAGATCTGGACACCTACATGCAAAAAAATGAAACTCGATGACGAACTCACACCATATGAAAAAATAAATTCAAGGTGGATAAAAGACTTACATATAAGTTGTGATACCATAAAAGTCCTAGAGGAGAACATAGGCAGGAAAATCTCAGATATTCCATGCAGCAATATTTTCGCTGATATGTCCCCTAGAGCAAGGGATATAAAGGAAAGAATAAGCAAATGGGAACTCATCAAAATAAAAACCTTCTGCACAACTAAAGAAAATATCAACAAAGTGAAAAGGGAAAAAAATGTATGGGAAAATATATTTGCCAATGATATCTTAGACAAGAATTTGATCTCCAAAATATATAAAGGACTCACACAACTCCACACCAGGAAGACAAACAATCCAATTAAAAAATGGGCAAAATACTTGAACAGACACTTCTCCAAGGAGGACATACAGAGGGCCCATAGGCATATGAAAGGATGCTGAGCATCACTAGCTATTAGGTGCAAATTAAAACCACATTGAGATACCACTTCACACCAGTCACAATGGCCATCATTAACAAATCAACAAACAGCAAGTGCTGGCATGGTTATGAAGAAAAGAGAACCCTGGTGCACTGTTGGTGGGAATGCAGACTGGTGCAGCCACTGGGGAAAACAGTATGGAATTTCTTTTAAAAAAAACTAAAAATGGAACTACATTTTGATCTAGCAATTCCACTGCTCATATTATACCCTAAGAATCCTGAAACACCAATTCGAAAGAATCTAGGCATCCCAATGTTCATAGCAGCATTATTTACAATAGCTAAGTGCTGGAAATAGCCTAAGCACCCATCAGTAAATGAGTGGCTAAAAAAAGCTGTGGTACATTTACATGATGGAATACTGTGCAGCAGAAAGAAAGAAGGAACTCCTACCCTTCGAGACAGCATGAGCGGAACTGGAGAGCATTATGCTAAGTGAAATAAGCCAGGTGGTGAAAGACAAATACCACATGACCTCACCTATTATTGTAACATAATCAACAAAACAAACAAGTGAACAAAATAGAAACAGAGACATGTGCCCAGAGTTGGGGAGGGGGATAAAAGGGAAAAGAAGGGGAAGAGTCAGGTCATGAAACATGGATAAAGGACTCACAGACAAAGACAATGGGAGGGGGCAGGGTTGAATGTGGGAGGGGGAAGGGCAGGGGAGAGTAATGGGGGAAAATGGGGACAACTGTAATTGAACAATAAAAATATTTTTAAAAAGAAAATAGAATTTTCCATGAGAAAAGTAAAAACAAATAAATAATTACTTACAAAAAAAGGAAGAAAAAGAAAATGCAAGCTAATTACTTAGGACATTCAAGTCACAAACTACCTAATTTCCAAGCAGGACCTCACCTGTGAAAAAATGTGCTCCATGGTCAAAAACGGCAGTCCATGACTGAAGCTCAAGCTGATGTCTACCAATGGTTATTTGCTTCATCTATTCTGTGTTTGTCTTACTAAAAAACATAACAATCAGATTCAGAACTTTTATGCTCAGCACCAGCAGGTCCTCCAAATCCAGGAGATTATGGAAATCACAACCTGAGAGGTGCAGACTAATGCCTTAAAAGAAGTGGTCAATGAATTGATTCCAGATAGCACTGGAAAACACATAGAAAAGAATTGCCAGTCTATATATCCAATCTATGATTTTAGAAAAGTCGAAGTGCTGAAGAAGTCCTGGCTTAAACTGGGAAAACTCATGGAACTTCATGGTGAAGGTTGCAGTTTTGTGAAAGCTACTACAGATGAAATGGGAGCTAAAGGTGAGTGAGCTGATGGACATGAACCCCCAGTCCAAGGAACTGTTTAAAAATACTATTTGTGATATTTTTTAAATATTCATGGAGATATAAAGTATAGCCCAGAGAATATTGTCAATAATATTTTAGCCCTGACCAGTGTGGCTCAGTTGGTTGGGCATCTTCCCACAAAGTAAAATGTCTGCAGTTGATTCCCGGTCAGGACACATGCCTAAGTTGGGGTCCAGTCCCTGGTAGAGACACATGTGAGAGACAACCAGTCAATGTTTCTCTCTCACATCAATGTTTTCTCCCCCTGTTTTTTCCTCCCTTGCTCTCTCTCTAAAAAGTAAAATAAATAAAATATTTTTAAAAATATTTTAATAACTATGTATGGTGCCAGGTGATAACAGACTTATGCAGGAGAACACTTCATAAGTTACATAAATGTCTAATCACTATGATTGTACACCTAAACCAAATATAATATTGTGTGTCAACTATAACTGAATTTTTTTTAATTTTTTAAACAAAGCATTGATATATTTTAATTGTTATCATTATCACTACTATTACAACTATTACACTTTTTGCTCCAGAAGAGAGTTGTTTCATCATTTGGTGTAGTGGGAATCTGCCTCTAAGAAGCCTTTCCTGTTTTTTGGACTTTAAATTAGGTGTTCCTCACCTATGACACTCTGACATCCTGAGCTGATTTTGTCGTTGCACCAACCGTACATTGTTTCATCTCCCCTGGTAGCCTTGGATGTCTGTGAGCGTAGAGGGAGCGGTATCTGGCTTACCAATTTATCCTTTTGTGGGCACAGTGCCTGCTACATAATAGCTACTGGAACTATACTATCTTTTATGAATGCAAATTGGTGTCCAGAGACCCCTTCTCGATCCTTCTTTTTTTCTTTTTTCCACATTTTTTATTGTTGTTCAAGTACAGTTGTCTCCATTTCCCCCCCACCACTTCCGGCCACCCCAGCCATCCCCACTTCCCACCCTTGATCCTAACACCCTTTGGTTTTGTCCATGTGTCCTTTACACAAGTTCCTTGATGATCCTCCCCCCTTTTCCTCCGATTGTGCCCTCCGACCTCCCCTCTGGTTACTGGCAGTTTGTTCTTTATTTCAATGACTCTGGTTATATTTTGCTTGTTTATTTGTTTTGTTGATTAGTTTCCACTTATAGGTGAGATCATATGGTATTTGTCTTTCGCCACCTGGCTTATTTCACTTAGCATAATGCTTCTTTAATGGGATCGCTCCAGATGGGTTTGGAGTGGGGGAGAAGGGCACAACAATCTTTTACATACCTGCCAAAGTTCCTGTTTAACCCAAAGTCACGTAATAACAAAATTGTCATTACTATTTCTTTCATTAGAAAAACTATCATTACTATTTAATTATTATCATTATTACTACTATTACAACTATTACACTTTTTGCTCCAGGAAAGAGTTGTTTCATCACTTGGTGTAGTGAGAATTTGCCTCTAAAAAGCCTTTCCTGTTACTTGGGGACTTGGTATGTACTAAGCATTGTTTAAACCTTTTCATGGATTAACTCCTTTAGTCCTCATAATAATCATATAGAGATATAATAGCACTATCCCCCTTCACAGAAACTGAGGCAAAGAAGTCAAGCATGTGCCCAAGATTACTCAGTCACTGAGTGGAAGAGTTATGCTCTGTCCCCTTAGTATGGCCCCAGAGTCGCCTTTTAAGCACTAAATGAGACTTGGCCCCCTAGCTACCAGATTCCTGCTGCCCACATCTGTGAGAAGATGCCAACTCAATACTGCTGGAGCATACTTACTCCCTCTTATAACCAGAGAGTGTCAACAGTGAGAACATATGAGTAAGAGAAAATAGATTTTGTCATTTCTCTGAGAGGTCACCTGATCCCTGCAGTAAAGGAAATCTTTACTATAACAAGTCTCTTTGTCCTGAAATTCTTTTATGTGTTTGGCCTATCAGCTTAGTCTTGAGTGGGCTGAGCAGAATACCCATCCATAAAACTGTCCTTCCAGAGGCAATGCAGCCTGGGCAAGGGAGGGCTTAATAGCAACCACAGCACCTAATGGAAAGAGCACAAACGACTAGCTATTTAGTCAAGGGGATATTTACTGAATACCTTGTTTGCTTTGGAAATTTCATCAGTATGTTCCAGGTTTGGGTGTTTTTTTTATTTTTTATTTAACTTATTGAGGTGACATTGGTTAATAAAATTGTATAGGCTTCAGGTGTACAATTCTATAATATATCATCCATGTATTGTATTATGTGCTCACCACCCCAAGTCAAGTCTCCTTCCATCACCATTTATCCCCCCTTTATCTTCTTCTACCTTTCCCACCCCTTTTCCTTCTGGTAATCACCATACTGTTGTCTGTGTCTATGAGGCTTTTTTTTTTAGGCTTAATCTCTTAAATTTTTTTGCCCAGCCCTCCGGCCCCTCTCCCCACTGACAGCTGGGGTTTAAAACAAGTGTCAAGATTATCAACATAGCATGTTTTCTTCCCACTGCTCTGAATTCTTCAAACAATAAGAGAAAATAGAATGGTATACTATTTTAATTAAAAATAACTTTTATTTATGCTCATTTTCAGAGCAGTTAATATGTTCATATTTACAAGAGTCAAAATCATATAAAAAGATTATCGCTAAGACATGTACCTCTCACCCCAGCTATTTCCTCTACCCTCTGGAAATAACCATGTTAATTCAGTCTTATTTTCTTGTCTGTCTTTCCACACTTTCTTTATTAAATTTACCTGTCTAAATATAAGAAAATGAGAATACATATTCTTATATATTCCTATTTTCCTCCTTTCTTACACAAAAGATATAATACTGTGTACAATATTGTGCCTTTTATGTTGTACTTAACAATCTCTCTAGGATTTCCAGTCAAGATGGAGACGTAGGTAGATACACTGTGCCTTCTCGCACAACCAAAAGAAGGACAACAAACTTAAAAACAAAAAACAACCAGAGCTGACAGAAAAATGAACTGTGTGGAAGTCTGACAACCAAGGAATTAAAGAAGAAACATTCATCCAGCCTGGTAGGAGGACTAGGTGAGGCAGGGGATTGCGGACCAGGTGGTTCCACATTCGTGTGCAGATAAACCAGGAAGAACAATTCAGGAACAAGACAGACCACACAACCCAGAGGTCCAGTGCAGGGAAGCTTCTGATTGAAAAGCCTCAAAGCCTCTGATTGAAAACCCCTGTTGGGGTTGAGGTGGTAGGAGAAACTCCCAGCCTCACAGAAGAGTTTGTTGGAGAGACCCACTGCGCCCTAGAACATACAGAAGCTCACCCACCCAAGAATCAGCACCAGGAGGACCCAAGTTGATTCTGGGCAGCGGAGTAAATGACTGAAAACTGGCAGAGAGGAGAACAAGCAGCACTGTTCCCTCTCAGACCCCTCCCTCACTGACAGTGTCACAACACAATGATGTGGGTTGCCCTGCCCTGGTGCACACCTAAGGCTCTGCCCCTTATATGTAACAGGGGTGCCAAGATAAAAAAAAAATGGCACAAATGAAAGAACAGATCAAAGCTTCAGAAAAAATACAACTAAGTGATGAAGAGATAGCCAGCCTATCAGATGCACAGTTCAAAACAGGATGCTCACAGGACTGATTGAATATGGTCACAAATTAGATGAAAAACAATGAAGGCTATGCTAAGTGAAATAAAGGGAAATATACAGGGAACCCACAGTGACGGAAAGAAAACTGGGACTCATATCAATGGTTTGTACCAGAAGGAAGAAATAAACATTCAACCAGAACAGAATGAAGAAACAAGAACTCAAAAAAATGAAGACAGGCTTAGGAACCTCCAGGACATCTTTAAACATTCCAACATTCAAATCATAGAGGTACCAGAAGGAGAAGAGGAAGAGCAAGAAATTGGAAACTTATTTGAACAAATAATGAAGGAGAACTTCCCCAATCTGGCAAAGGAAACAGACTTCCAGGAAGTCCAGGAACCTCAGAGAGTCCCAAAGAGGTTGGACCCAAGGAGGAACACACCAAGGCACATCATCAGTACATTAGCCAACATTAAAATGGAGGAGAAAATCCTAGAAGCAGCAAGAGATAGGGAGATAGTTAGCTACAAAGGAGTTCCCATCAGACTGTCAGCTGATTTCTCAAAAGAGACCTTGCAGGCAAGAAGGGGCTG
>PVIA01007233.1:0-86251 GCA_004024845.1 Tonatia bakeri
GGGCAAGACAAGAGAGAAAGTCACGTGAACTCACTGGGCCGCATTTTTTCATGTAAAACTGGAGATGATAAAACGCTTCAGAATTTTCGAAGGATTAATATTGTGCGTAGAGGCACGCACCGACTCTTCAATTTGTAGAAAGTGAGTGGGACTGATATGTGTGTATACACATCTATTTCAAATTCGTATTCTGTGATTTTGTTCCTCGTTTTCATATTCTTTGCATTATGAATTTATTTCTATTTTATTAACAATCCCTCTTTTTAAGAAAAATATATTTACACATGTCACTTGAAAGACTCTACTTGACCAGAAAGATGTGCTAGATTTTGCATGTGTATGGGTCCATACTGATTTCTTTTTTCTTCTGCGGTTAAAAAAAAAAAAAACGCGTCTGTAAGTTAGAAGTCTTTAAAAGGCCTCATGTCTCAGCCTCATTCCTACTGTCCCAGATTACGATTTTCAAAGTCCAACTCGGCCTCATGGTCAAGGGAAACCCTGCGGGGGGCTCAGTGAAGAAGTACATTTACCGTTTGTCTATCCAATTAACGTGGGGGTTCTAGGTGACCATGGCTGACCCGCTACGTGTTGGGATGGTCACCACCTGTGTTGGTAACAGTTTGGTATTTTCCACCATTACCCCTTGTGCCTACCTCCTCTGAATGATTTCGTGATCGTGGACACACCCCCTCCAGCTGAGATGGAAGTCCCAAGACTGTCCACAGTTGCTACAACATTTTATTTCCTGGCAGGGGCCCTAAATACTGGCCACTAATGTCAGCCCCATTCCAGACTAGAAAGCATTCCGGAACACCAAGGCTCTCAAACACGTCCCCACCTAGCAGTACTATCAGAAGTGTGTCCTACTTCTGCATCCCAGTTGTTCCCAGATAAAGAACCAATACTTTCTGCTGCCCCCAAAGTCTTCCTGGTCCTTCGGGGTACTTCAGCTGGAGCCTCTGACCCCAGCTGGGCAAGCACAAAGTGGCGTCTTCCATCAGGCCTCTCTCCGGTGTGCGGCCTCCCCGTGACTGACTTCCAATGCACCGCATAATTTTACTACACAATCACAGGTTTCTGCAGTGTGAATTCCGTTTCCTAAACACTCTGGGATCAGCCGGTCTGAGCAAGGACGGCACCTTCGGAGATCTGCTAGACCAACCCGATACCGTTGTCATTCTCGGCCAGTACTCTCCCTCCCCTTTGTCACCATGCAGTGGACTCTGATATCACTCCAGCCTCAGCTCCGAACAGCCCTGTGGCCCCCCAGTGTCCGCCCAACCTTAGGAAAAATGAGTCGATGTGTTTGTGCTTGCTGGCGCTGATCAGAGGCTGTGGTGCATTGTGGGTTATGGATGACTAGTCTCTACCCTTGGAAGACATCAACTAATCATCTGTTGATCTTCACAGCCTCACGCAGTTCTGGGTGGTATTAGGTGCCCAGTTCACGTTTAGTAATTGCCTTACCGTGTAATGATTCTTTTTCAACACAGTCATTTTAAAAATTCAAGAAACGCTAACTTTATTCAACTTCCTTTAATGAGTATTTGATATAAAAAGAGGTATAAAGTCCTGTTCCCATGTTCAATCCACTTATTAACTTAAACCTTGAGTTTTGTGAATTACCGAATTTGGAGTAATTCTCTTTACACCTGAAAAATGGTCTTATGGAAATGTTTGACATAAAAAATAGGCATTGCAGTAAGCATATGACAAACATTCAAGAGTACAAAATGAGTTGTAGACGTAACATAATTTACCGGTAAACCCACATTGCATTAGAAATGTGCAAAACTTTTTGATGTAAAAGTTGTACTTGTTTTTTTTTTTTTACTTGAGCACCCTTTTCCATAACTTAGCTTTCCATGGGGGAGTGGCTGATCGCCTGCATTTTTTTCTACCCACTCAATCAATTCAAGGCTCCGTCTTCTGCAGGGGAACACAGCTCGGCACTCGAGGATGGAATTGTAAGGAGGCCGGTGGCGGGGTTTTCTCTGATGGATCGCCAAGTCGGCCAGAACTTTTAATGTCAAGCTGTAAAAGTCTGAAATGTGTTCTAATTCTCTCAGTTCCCACCCACAGGGGGCTAACCCACGATTTCCCTCCTGTTCTACATTCAAACAAAAATTAGGTTTGTTCAGCACTGGTCAGTGGCTGCTTTTTGGGGGTGCTGGTGACTTCCTGAAGTCACGATGGCACTTGCTTGTCATCTTCCTGTAGGGTCAGGGGGCAGGGCTGTGGAAATGATGTCGTCTGGTCTGGATTTTCAGTGAGAATTGCCTTCCCTGGATCGTCTTCTAGACCCTGAGGAGGAAGGAGGGAGAACGCCAGATTGTACATGCAATGAATCTTCCGAGGTTGACAATAGGCTATTCTATGCATAACTTTATCTATAAAACACCATATTTCCTATTGTAACAGACTTCAGATTATACTTTCTTAATAACATCCTTCATTTATGATGATGAAATCAAGGTTATCCTTTGTTTAAAGGTATATGAAAATGATCATTTAAAGCGATCATTTTGGTTCTTTAGAAAATTTGAATTCCTGATAAATTCTTTATTAAAAATTCATTGCTTAATTTTAAATGTCTGTTTTGGATTAATTTCCAATCAGACATGCCATTAATGCATTTCTAAGACTTGCAACTTCTTTAGACTATCAGGATGGAATTATTTTAGAAGTTCCAAATTTGTCACTTATTCTGAGGTCCACAAGGAGAATCTTTGATTTTTGAATGTATCAGAATGAATGCAAGGTAACCTAATTAGAAGTTTAGAAAATGCACACAAGCATAGCTATGAAGAGCGTCATAGTGAATGGGTGGTAGGCACAGACATGTGATCTGCACGCTCTATCAAGCTCTCGTCCGTAGTCGTACTGATGGTTTCCCAAAAGCACACAGTGTTCAGGCTTCGAGCTGCAGACCCAGCGCAGCAGCTACATGCAGAACCATCAGCTCCTCCCCTACTGCCTTTTGCTGGGCCCTGATATTCAAGGACGTGTTTTCACATTGACTCAACTTGAGTCTTCCTCAAGGTGGAATGCACCTAGCACTTCAAATAAGTAGAATTGCTTTCTTCCTACTATTCACTGTGCCTATGTTTTACTAACAGTGAAGAACATGAACAATTCACTTTCTTCTTGTCATCAAAGTACCTTGTCACCATAAAGGCTAACGTTTCTCTCTGACGGACAGCCAAGTCTATAGAATATATCAAGCACTCGTCTTTTCTCGACAGGTCAACACACGCACATCACTACAGTCGGCGCATTTACCTTGAATTCTTCTGTTGCCTTGTACCTTCCTCACAGGTGTGTCTAAAAGCAAACAGCAAAACTTTGAAATCGTGGCTGACATCACACAGGAGACCACAGTTAAGCGGAAGCAGAAAGTTTTGCATAAACAGCACATAACAGTGTAGGTTTTGTTTTGGAGTAGGGCACTGCGTCCCCGGGAGACTTCTGCACTGGGGACAGACAGACCAGAAACTTGTTTCCAAGTCTGGAGGTTCCAAGGAAATCTCCGTGACTTTTTCTGGTTCCTTTCTCCATATTCTTAATGACTTTAGTAGTTTTAGTAAATGCAGTTCTACCTAAGCTAAGAAGAAAAATCTTGATGCATTTTGTGAGGACATTTTTTAGGGAAGGGCTCCGAAGCACTTGAGAGACAAATTACAACGTTAGCACCAAAAGGACCGAGTAGTCATGACTCAAATGACTGAGTGAGGCACTCGGTTCACCAGAAGACACCACATGAACCGCAATGCAAGCCATTCTGATAGAAAACTCCAGGCCTGGAGATAAAAGCCACAGCTGAGACAGAGACCCATGATCTGTACTCTCGAAGACAGAGCAGTCAGCCTTGATGATGCGACCTTTATGCACAGCGACCTCTTTGTAAACCAGCGTCCGGTGAGCTCTAGGGCCGGTGGCTCAGGGATGGTGCCAGCATCTCGCAGGGATGGAGGCCGTGCTAACACGTCCGGCCCGCGTCTGGACACGCGTAGCTACACTGACCATACTGCTAAGCAGAAAAGCCTTGGAAGTGTTTTGATAAAAACTCAAGGTGTGGCAGTGTGAGAGGCGATGCTTGGTAGATTGACAGAGAAACTGGACGCTGGGAACCGAAGGAGCCACTCTCTGCACCGAACAGAAACACGTTTAGGGAGAGTCTAGTAACTCTAACTGGAAGATCATATTCTTAACCCATAGCAGGGTTATCCTCTTCTCTTGGCTGAAGTGAGTCTTAAGTACCTTGTCCGTTGTTTATCACGGACTTGTGAACGGGAGTTTATTCACGGGAAGAAAGCATACTCACCTGAAGCTCAAGCTGAAATAAATGAAAGCAATATACACAGCTGTAGCTACTAACCGATGCATTCTCTAAAAAGCACTACTTCCGTTCTACAAAGCTGCTTAACGTGGCAAGGACTGAAAAAAAAAAGAATTCAATTTAATCATGAGGTTTTCACCTCTTCCCTGAAATTCGTATTTTTTCACGGAGTATAAGCATTTGGAGGCGGATGAGTGAATTATGTATTAGAGCGTACAGGAGGAAACCTTTGGTTCCATTGGAGCTTTGGCTGGTCAAATACTCCCCACAGTTAGGAAGAGAATCTTGTAGATTTCAAACACATATCTTCCTATTGTGGGAAATTCAATCATCGGTTGAATAAAAATTATTTATGGTTACTATTGATGAACAGTTGAAACACTACACAAGAGATTTTCTCCGTGTAAAATAAGGAATAAAGGAACAGTGGTCACACATGGTCCCAAGACAGTAATTTATATTTTCTTGGACAGAGTAATACAGTTTTTAAATTTTTCAGTAGAAAAACAATCTGGATGACACTTTGGATAAATACTAAACTTTGTGTTATCTCAATTCATAGTATATTAAAGAAGAATATTTAATTCTTCTATGTAATTTGAATACTTGTTTCTCTAAAACAACACGTTATTTAAATAATTCTGTCATTAATAAAACAAACTGGATGTTCATTTATTCAAATAAAAATTATCCAAATTATAACATTTACTGTTTCTCCAAATAATGGCCATTTAGAGTTTCCATAAGATTTTGAATTCTTTTTTTTCTCTTTTGCATTTTAAAAGAAGGTCCTTTTAATGCCACCGAGAACATTCCAGAGAACATTCCATACTTTAAGGTTAATTTCATATGCAAAATAATTAATAATTCCAGGTCTAGATTATCACTCAAAGTGTTAGAAGAAACATATACTGGTTTTGAAGAACAGGAAATTAATAAATGCACCGCTTTTTTCTAGATCTATGAGCTTAGAGAGTCCATAAACATGCCTTTTATTATTGTTGTGGGGGCAGTGAATACATTTTTGAAAAATATAAAAAGTGTGTTATTTTGGGTTTGTTTAAATCATTACCAGTTTAAATAGTTTTCCCCTTTCACATACTTAAAATATCCTTACAATTATGGGCACCAAAGCAAAAAATATTCAGTGCTCCCCAAGCTTGACGCCATACTTTTTAAAGACTGCTCAAATTACTGATCATTTCTTTATATGTATTAATGAACCGTCCACCGAACTAATCCATCTGTTAAGACAACACAGGTACCAACTTAAAAAGAAATCACGAATGCTCAGTCTTTAAAAAGCTGAAGAACTCGGTCACCAGACCTGTTAACAGGTTAGTTGTTTCCCTTTTACTAACCTCCCTGAAGCAGTCTTTTAATTTCTTCATCTTCAAATAAGTGGCCATCACCCCCTTCAATGAGTTTGGTGACTTTGGTGACCTCTGAGAGGATATATGTTTACAGCAGAAATTGGTTTAGGTAACAAAAAGACAGGAGACGCGAGGGGATGTGTAGCACACCTGCCCAGCAACGGATTCTGGACCTGGTTCTTTCTCAGTGCTGAGTGCTTTTCAAAAATCCTTACCCGAGGATATGTTGGTTGATTTCAGAGAGAGAGGAAGCGGTGGGGAAGAAAAAGAGAGAGAGACAGAGGGAGAGGGGGAGAGGGAGAGAAGGAAAGGGAAGGGAGAGAGAGGGAGAGAGAGAGAGACAGAGAGAGGGAGAGAAACATTGACTTGACAGAGAAATGCTGATTGACTGTCTCTCACCTGTGCCCCGCCCAGGGATCAAACCTGCAGCCTTTTGGCATACAGGATGATGCTCCAACCAACTGAGCCACTGGCCAGGTCTAGCGCTGTGTTTTGATAAGCCAATTTTCTCATAAAGCTGTTGAACAATGTACAGCAAACACAGGGTCTGGCAGAAGTAACGCCATTGCGTGTGGTTGGTTGGTTGGTTGGGGATGGACCGTCTCCCAGGAGACGGACAGCAAAGTGAACATTTCACTTAAAATGTCATATGGTGTGCTGGAGTGTGATAGTGTTGTTATAGAATCACATGCTTATGATTTTGAATGATAAGATTTTAGGTAATAAAGAAGGGGCGCCATTTGTGCTGGACCCTGCGCAACCTAAGAATCAACATGACTTTCACTGAGCTTTCATTCCGCATGTTTGTATTTCTCCTCATGTTGCTAGGGAACGTAAACAAAGGAATGACAGAGAGTAGGGAACATGCACGAGGTCTCAAAGGTTATTTAGACTTCGATACCGAGAGCCGAAGGAAAGTCACATTCTCATTTTTTTAGAGTGCTGACCTTCTTGCAACAATTTCTTCAGAGTTTCTTCTGTTTCTCCACCACCAGCAGTGATCCTGGTATATTTTATTTCAGGGCCTAAAGAAAAGATACACACACAAAAAAATCTAAAACAGGGGTAGGCAGACTTCCTCTGTGAAGAGACCGACGGTTAGCCTTTTAGGCGACGCGGCCCGTGTTGTGACATTCAGTTTTGTCACTGTGGCGCGGAAACAGCCATGGACATCGGGTACGGGGCGGACACTCTGCACGCAGATACAGCTTTCCCGTGCAAGTAGGTGGCATGGGCCACAGTTGCTGATGGCTCGTTTAAACAGATATTTATCGAACGGCTGCATGCAGAATTTCAGGCTCATTTATTGGTGGGGGACTAGACGCCGAGGTTTCCTGAAATGAGTGGTTTCGTACAAACTTGCCTCTATGTTGGTGTTGGTGTGTGTGTGTGTAGACTGTAAGATGAACAGAAAACCGAAGGAGGGAATGGTTTTGATTCGAGGACACAACAGTGTATTATATACCATGTGTATGATACACATAACAAAAACAAATGCTTCTAGAGTTGCCTATGAGTTTCCAACTCAGAGGAAGAACACAGATTACATGATTAGAATAATACTATATCCACCAGAAAAGAAAGAAAGTTACCTCGGTACCCGCCCTAGTTTGTCTTCAGACCCCGAGCACGCCGGTGGGCCCGCGTCCAGAATTAAAGATTACCTGTGATGATCCGCTCTTCCCTCGTCTCCTTTTCGGTTATTTCCATGGGCACTCCGTCAATGATTTTGGTGTATTTTTTAATAATTGGCTCTGAAAGTAGGGGAAGAAAACTGTGTTTAATTCACCCCCTACGGTGGGTGGCTAAATGGCCACAGCTAGACATTTTCATGAGAAAATCTCTCTCTCAAAACAATACCATTTAGGATCTAATTGTAATGCATTCCGATCAGCAGAGGTCTAAATGCTAGCCACCGTGTCCTGACTCCTGGGGGGAGGTCAAGGTCAGCCGGTGCTAACGCTCCAGGTCATGGGAGTGTCCTGACCCCCCGGGGCTGAGCAGCCAGGGAGAATCCAGGGAGGGGTCCTGTGTGGCTGGAATGGACCCCTGTGATGATCCCCAAGTGGCTTCCTTGTTGATCTAGTACTGATGGCCACTCTTCCTTCTAAGTCCCCCATGTCCTTGTGCTGACATGACTGTCCTTATTATATTCCATCATTGTGACTGCGCATGCAGAGATAATGGCAGTTTTCTTGGGCCCACTGACTTAGCGGTTAAATGAGTTCCTACCAGACCCACTGCAGGTAAACTATATTTGATTGGACAGGCTCATAAGAACCCGTAACGGAGAAAGGTAACCCCACAGTTTATGCAAAACTAAAGGCAAGGGAAAACATCGGGTGTGGAATATATTTAAACCAACGCTACTTCCAACTAGGAATCCTGCACAACACACCTCCGTGGATGATTTCCGTTACTGCTTCGCCTTCTTTAATCAGCCTGAATTCGGGGTCCCCATCAAGGCTCACCTTGGTTACGGTGGGTCCTGCGACATTGTTGTGGGGGACAAATCAAGGGTTAAGGTGGTCCTTTCAGTTTGCCCGAATGGGGACTTTGGTTCCGCGAGGATGTCACTCGGACGTGAAAGCGGGCTTTATGAACTCAGTTTCAAACATTCCCCATTGTCTTCAAAGTAGGCAATGTTCATGGGGAAAAATGATGCAGCCTTTGGGGGTTCTACTAAAATTACTGTCTTCTTCATTAGCATTTGAATTGATATGTAAATCCAGCCATTCATTCACGGTTGTGAATTATGATCACACAAAATACGTGTGGCTGTACTTCGTAAGTCACACAGTAGGTACAAATTTGCGTTCCTCTAACAACAGCTTGAGTGGGTCTCTCTTTACCATTCTGAGATTGTCCATTACTCCTTCCTTATTAAAATTATAATTTAATTACTCAGTATCTTACACTTTTTAATTTCATGGGCATAAGATTGAACATTTAAAAGTCCCAACTTTATGCCTAAGTTTAAGATACTGAATTTCAGGTTTTATGGGAAAATGAATTTGAGTACTTACCTTCTACATGCAAATGATGCAAAACATTTACTAAGTAATAAGCAGTCCTTCAAATGCGAACATTAAACGTGTTGCATTTGACTGGCAAAATGATTTCGCTCCCACAGAAAATCATTTTGAGTGTTAGGAAGCTGACTATGACATTCGTTAATCAAGACTGCTTCACAGAGGAGAAGGAAAATGCGGCTCAGTACATTTAACTCATACTGCGACGCCCTTCACGGCGGAAGGCAGCTACGTTCGTTCCTCTCGGAGAGATTTGCCTGCTCAGAAACTGCCAATCACCCAGAATTAGATAGTCTAAAACAATTTAGAATAACGAAAACAAAAATATGATTCTTTCAAACAGGAAATATTCCACACCATGCTCTTCAATCCATGGCGAAGGGGTGCCGAGTATGAAACGTAAGGCCAAGGTTTTGAAGGTGTGGCTATTTCAAAAGGAAAGTGTGCTCAGAAGTTTAAGTACAGGAAGTGAGGGAATAAATTATCCAAATTAACATTCCTTTAAAAGAACCTAAGCTGATATTTCAGAAATATCCTCTACATTTAAGCTCTAAGAAGACAAGGTCTTTCATCAAAAAAAATGGATTTTTGTGTTGACCCCCAGCCTCCGGGAGAGTTGCAGGCTCCGGAACTGTGTGATCGGCATGGCATGTGCTGAGTTGAATAGCTGCTGATTTATCCTTCATTCAAGAATTTGGTTCAATATCTTTTTTTTTTAAATAAGAAGTGTCTCACAATTGTGCCCTGCAATCTAACCTATTTAGTGCAAACTCAATAAATCTGCAAAAACCAAAACAACAAGAAGGAAATGCCGGGGACGTTTTAGAGCGGGACAGTGACCGAGGTCCACCAGGCTGTCGGTCCAGTCACCGTATGAAGGTGTTTACACGTGGAAATAAGAGTTTTTGAGATCTGACGAAAATATGTGAAGTGAAGGTGGCATCCCAGATGGCTGGCGTAGACGGTGGGGGGAGCGAAAAGTGCATGTGGACCGTGCTGGTCAGGAACATCAGGAGACACGTTTAACCCAATGTACTGGGCTAGACTAAATAGACGTATAGTCTGTAAGAATACATATGTGCTTACATACATAGTTCAGGGCTGGAACGAGGGTTCCTAAGGTTGGACTCACTGCCCCAGCTACTGACTCCCTCTTCTGTTTCTGCGTGTCTGATTTCAGAATATATCCTGGGCAGTCGCAGCTTTAAAAGCTTTCATCAATACGCAGCTTCTGCGCTCTGTTAAGTTGTTGGATGAAAAACACCTGCGCTCTTCGGAGGACCTTCTTGTAACAGCACAAGAGACCCACGTGGGGGTGGGGGATACGGCTACGAAAAGAGCGTCCTCTCTGAAGGGGACTGACCACCGCCAAAACGCTGAGATTGGCCTCTTAACTGAGCAGCTGGGCCCGGGGCCACCGCAGCAGCCAGTCGGGGTCGTCGGAAGCCGCCGGGCTTCCTCGGTGCAGAACCAGCAAATGTACTGAGTGTTAGAGCGGCCCCTCTACTCTGCCAGGGAATCTGCATTCCGCATTTTTCCACAACACAGGCATGCCATCGGCAGGGAAACGCTTAGCATGTTAGTTTCAAAAAGAATGTACATACATTCGTAGAAATCAGCCCATGACATGGCATTTTTCCCAGTAAAAGGAACCATGTGCAACATCGATTTTTACCTTCAGTTTTGATAATAGGCTGAAGACTGCCTTCAATCACTTTAATTTTGGGTTCCACAACTTTGGTTATAATTTTAGTTGCTGAAAGTATAGAAAGTGGAACATAAATGATGTTTACATTTAAAAAAAGCAACCTGAACCAAATTGTCCTTGTGTGTGTGTGTTTTTACTGGGAACTGAGGTGTCATATATGGTGACACGTTCAGGCAGCGGGTGCAGGGAATGCTCGTGGTGCGTTATCTAGGAGTATCTTCTCGTGTCCAGGAGGGGGACTGTCTGAGGTCCAGTGACTTGGGTTTGCTCCCGTGAAATAAAGACTCGCTAAGTGTGGAATTCCACCTAGAAATCTACCGTCTCGAACCGCACCGCTAAAGCTCTTTACCTTCACGTGTGCTTCTGGAAGCTACTGGCTGCGTAGCAACAGAAGACAAATAAACACGATTAATATCATGCAATTCATCGTATCTCAAATTGCATTGTAGAGTTCTTTCTCAAGTAGAAACGAAATAAAGAAAAAGACAAAATATTTTTCATGCATTTTACAAGTCATTTAGAGAGGAAAACATGAAAACAGTTCAGCGTACAGAATAGTGAGAATAAATCTCCACCAGCCAGATACGGGCTCCAGGCGACAAACATAATATGATCAATAATTCAAGCTACAGTCGGTCTTTCATTTGTAGCCTTAGTGTCATCACCTTTTTTTTAAATTTAAAGGTGTGTATTTTGAATGTATGTCGTCCACCCACCTAAGGTAGCAGCCAGCTATGTGGTTGGCTTTTGCTTGTGCAGATTAAACGGAAATGGGGCCGTCGAAGCAGAGCTACTGGCTCTCTGTCACTCCCAAGTGCTTTAGAGACGGCGCCAGTGGAGTGCGGGCTGTGCCACAGCTGCCCGAGCCACCGTGACAGGTTGTGCGGACGTGTCAGAGGGACATGTCAGCCCAGCTTGGGGCTCCATCGCACGCTCACCTCAGGTTCCTGAGATGTTCGGCCGTGTCAACCTTTGAGTTAAGATGGGTTACAGGCCCGACGTGTGGCCGTGGTTCACTTATTCCAGATTTTCTATCTTAGAATCTCAAGTTACGGAACGCTAAGGCACCTCCAACCTGTGTGTCCAGGGCCTCACGCCCCAGGCAGTCTTGCCCCAGACAAGCCTGTCCCTGAGGGTCAGGTCCAGCGCTCAGACCCGCCGCTGCTGTCAAAGTGGGTCAATTCCTTGTATCGTCAATGTTTACTTCAGGTTAAGGAACTTGAAGTGTAGGGTGTTTAGTCGGGTGTGAGTTTTTGTTTCGATCCTGCTTTTCGGGAGAGGGGAATAGTTTTGATGGGACACACGCTGGGGGTTCAATAGTGGTTTCCTTGCTCCTCACTGCAAATGTTATGTGTTTGGCCATGCAGCTAAGAGAATCCCCCAACAAAGAATTTTTTTTTAATGTATGGTATTGGGGGTCAAGAATAATATATAGCAAGGAAATTAAAGAAATGTTCTAGACCAGTCAATAAAGGAACATAGAAATGAAATCTTTGGTGTCATTGGTCTCTACCTCTGTGTAAAGAACACATCTAAATACAGCATCCCCGTCCGGGCCGGAGTGAAAGAAACACCCGGCATCATCGTGTGAACCTCAGACCTGTCTCCAGAGCTCTGAGCAGGGAGGCGACACCCACTGGACCGGCATAACTTCATCCAGTGCAATGTTCTCTGTGAGTGAGGCCCCGGGCGCAGCCAAGGAGAAGGAGGGAATGACAGGTGCTGGCTCAGTGTGAGCCAAACAGGGCATGGACAGAGGTGGCAGGCGAACAGGGCATGGACAGAGGTGGCAGGTGAACAGGGCATGGACAGAGGTGGCAGGTGAACAGGGCACGGACAGAGGTGGCAGGTGGTGCATTCCCCTGCACAGAGTGGGAAAAGCGAAGCGATGTGGGTGGCTGTACCTGCACTACCTGCACCCTCAGGGGAGAAAGATGACACACTACCTTTCCAATGGACAGAGCCCATGAGGAAGCTTTAGTCTCCTAGGATGCGTATCCTAACAACACTGCGTGCTTCCAGGCTGGAATGTATACCGTGCTGAGTCATAGCAATTCCAACTAAGGCTTTAAAACAAGGAGGAGCTGGCGTAACACTGGATCTGCACGTGTTATTCCTAGTAATGGAAATCAGCACGAGGGGCAGACACTTGTTTTTCCCCTCCCACCATCTGCTCTTCTTTCCCGTATCTGGGGTGAGTCTGACGGGGTGGTATCTGGGGTGGGAGGTTTTCTCAGTTAAGTGGCCGATGCTCGCGGTATAAAATGGAATAAATTTCTACCCAGGAAAAATGGGGAAATTGAAGTCTTGTGTGAGCTACTATAGCATTTTGAGCGTCTCTTTGTAGAGTCAAAACAAAGGGGAAAGAATTCCTGCTTTGAAAGCGACAAGAAAGAAAGAAAAGAACACAAAGGAAGAACATCACATTGAAAAGAAGTACAAGTTACATCTGTGAGAATGAAACACCCTTCCCTTCCCTGGTTTAGTGGAGGTCTGGTTTTGATAATCTGGCAGAGTCGGGATGAAAAACACCTTCGGATCTAGAGAGCTGACGTTCACCACCTGGCCAGTTTTTCACTCCTTGGTCCAGTTTGGGACTGAGAGGGTTTTTTAACCACCAGCTCGTCAACACGGGGCGTCTGTGGCCTGCTGTGCCCCGCCCTGCTTTTGGGGCTGAGGGCTGGACGCTGGAGTGAGCGAGAAACCCTTCGGCCTCGATGCTACTTCTGTGCCCGCACGTCTGTGCCCGCACGTCTGAGCCCGCAGACGGCTCGGGAGTGCCTCTCAGCTATCTCTCTCTCCCCTTTCACATCTGTTGGGCTCATTTCTGCTGCTCTGCCAGGCTCGCTGGTGCGTTTCACTGCCCTTCCTGTCTCATCGCTCCTGCTTGGGGGCGCGTGCCCGAGTGGGGCCGGAAGGACGGGCCCAGGCCGAGAGGCCTCATCTGGACCTCGAGTCCTGTTTCAAGTGGGGCTGAAATTGCCATTGTTTGGAATTCTATGTACCAGATTATCAATAGTCTCCATGTGTAAATACAAAAAGATTACTTTAAAAACAAATTTTTCTACGTGACAGATAAGTATTTGCTGGGTACTTACTGTAGACAGTCATGGGGATTTCTTTGAAGGTGCTGCCTCGAACGAACTGAAAGTAAATGCGTAGACTTAGTAACAGGAAATGTAGTAGTTTAGTACCAAAATCATCCACTGCTTTAATTCCTACTAAAGCCAACCAAGTGAAGCTTTCACGACACTGAACAGAAAAGAAGTCTTCCTGCGAATGAGCTTCCGGTTACCCACTAGGAGGGAGAGGGCCTAAAAAATCGCTGGATTTGTTCCTACGAAAACTTATAGAATAGTTCATCCAAAGCTGAATGGATTTATAAAATAACATCTCACATGTTTTCTGGCCCTTGGACCCTATAAATATAAAGAGGTAAAATATCCCCTTGCCTTTACCTACTGTGATTAGTGGCAACTAGTATTTTATCTTTTGCATATATTCAATAGCAAAGACAATTGAGGAGAGATAAATTGTATTTTTTATGTCCCTGTCTTATCTGCTCCACTGGACTGTAAACTTTTTTGATAAAAGAGCCATATCCGAGTCAACTTCAAATTTCACGTAACATTCGATACACTGTCTGGCCCCAAGCAGGTTTTAGTAGATGTTTGTTGAATGAATCACAAAGCAGCTGCATCACTTCTGTGCGGGGGCTCGGGCCCAACAGAGAGCAACCCGAGCCCAGTGCCCGCCTACTCACCCCGTGGACATTCTAGTCTCTCGTGTTCAGCACGTTATGGATAAACCCAGTCACGTTTTGTACCTTAATTTGGATGTATTTGATCAGCTTGTTCAGTATGTCCAGCAGCTGATCATTTCCAATAGGTGTGTCTGTGAGGAGGAACATCAGAAAACGTCGGCAAGAACGCGTGAAATAGAAATCTAGGTTTCCGTCAGAAACAGACCGAGTCTGTGAGCGAGTTCAGGGGGCACCGACCTGCCGGGTAGAGCAGTTTGTCCACAACGTGGATGACGCCGTTCGTGGTCATGATGTCGGACTCCTTGGATTTCAGCTCGTTCACCAGAAGGGTGTCGTTCACCTGCCACAACAGGGGGCCAGGCGGACGAGAAGTTGAATGAAAAAGGAACGCCACGAGAGGCAGGCGATGAGTAAACACACTGAAATTCCGCCCAGGGCACTTACCCCTTTCAGGTAGATTTTGCTCCCTTGCGTGGTCTTGAGGATGTTAGTGACGCCGGGCTCGAACCCCTTTCCGATGAAAACGCCGGGGGTCAGGTGGTACAGGATAATGTTCTGGAGAGCATTTTTGTTGCCTAGGGGGAAATGGATTCATTTAATAACGTGCCGTCTTTCTCTGTGACCTGTGGATGCTCTGAAGGCTACGGAGAAAAGGATTTGTCCCCAACTACTTTTCCACACTGTCATTTCCCACGTCCCTGTCCCCGCAAGTCGACATCAATAAATAACCTGACTGAACACCCAGCTCGGCAACGCGACAATAAGCAGTTAACTGAGAGCCTGAACGAGTGGCCCTCCGCAGCCTGAGCAAAAACAAGGGAAACCGAGGCCAGGCGAGAATAGGAAGGAGGAGGCGTTTGGGGTGGGGGCCCTGGGACCGCGGGGCAGGCCTGGGCTCGCTCCTACTCACGGATCAGAACCTCCTTCTCTTCGCTGGTCATCCCCTTGAAGGCGTCGTTGGTTGGGACAAATAACGTCCAGTCCCCAGGCTGTGTCAGGAGTTCTTTCAGGTCTGCAGCTTCCAGAAGGCTGAGGAAGATGCTGAACAGAAAGGACACACGTTCATTTTGTCAGAGTCGGACGTAGCTAGGGCACGCTCGTCCGCACTGCACGGGGTCGGAGATTGTCCGTGCGCTGCAGAGAGCGTGGGAACACTGTACATTTTCACGTTTCAAACGCCATTTATCTGTTCGAAAGGTTTTCTCATAAGGAAATAATTTAAATGTTCAGAATGCTTTTTAAAATTTCCTAAACTCTGTTTTTATCCTCTGAACCTTGACAAAGTCACGCTTTATACCAAATAAAAACCATGTTTCTTTTCACTTACTATTCCACAAAATAGCCTTTGTTAGTATGTATTATCATTTAAAAAACTTAATTATAAATAACTTATGAAGAGTAGTTCAGTTCATAACATTAACTTTTTCCACTCATTGAATTATACTGCGGTGTACCAGGAAGCAAAACCGTGTGGGGAACAGATTTTCATTTTGAAAACAAAAAACCTCCTAGAGCCTTTATTCTAAATTCTCTTCTCAGCCACACTGGGCGCTACAGGCGTTTTGGAATGCTGCGGCACACTGCACGCTGGCGCCCCCGTGCGCCGGGGCGGCGAGGTTCGCGGGCTCACCTGAAGCGCTTGTCCTGCTTCAGTCGGTCGTGGAGGGACTTATCCGCCGGCTTGATGATCTCCCGGAAGACGTGGATGGCGCCGTTCCTGCCTTGCTTGCTGCCTCTCACCATGCAGGAGTTTTCAATGCACACGGCCTGGCCAAGGAAAGAAAGACACAGCTCCGTTTCCTTGCTGGAAATTTCCTCTGTGGAAATGAGCTAAACGTCTAGATCGACCCTTCTCAGAGGAAGGCGGACCTCTGCAGTCGGAGGAAACAGTTTCTCTCCCTGTATTTAAGGTCTTGCACACCCTGCTGTCACACTTCTTATTCCACCAGCTCCTCTGTCACCTGCCAAGCTACCCTGTGTGTCAGGCGGATAGTTTGGTGAGTGAGTAACAAAAGCTCCTAGAATCCCATTTTTACATTTTCTACCATTTCTCCTCACTTTCAACCATTTCCCCAACGCCCTTAGGGAAAGTTAACTCTCAGGACCATCTTTAGCCAGAAGTTTCCTGACTTCTGTTTCTCTTGTGGTCTTCAGACATACTTACTATATTTTCTTGATTGTGGGATCCCATCAATTAGAAATGAAATGATTTAGGTATAGTATTTTTGAACAGATAAAGATATGTGTATGATTCAGATCGCAGCCCATTTTCTGCACCCTTTAAAACGTGCGCCTTGGAATTGTGGGACCGGAGTGAGGAGCTTCCGTGTCCCATTCAGTTGTCAGTGATGCTGGACCTGCCGTGGGGACACTCCGGCCCGGGGCTGCAAGCGAGCGATTCCTGGACCGACGCCCCACAGCACCACGGGGGCCCCCTGTGGTTTTGACAAGCGCTATTTCCTGAAGTGCTTTCCTCAGATGAAGTACATTAGGACCGTTTCATACAGTTCAAAGACCTTTATGTGATTGTAAAAGTTTACTCTGAACGTCATTCAAAAGAGATTCAGTTGCTGGACTGTGATCCTGCAGTAAAACACCATCCTACAAATTTGATTCTCTATAAAAATTACCTTGTAAACCTGTAACAAACCCTAGAAACCAACGTGCAAATGGCCAACAGACGTATGAAAAGATGTTCAATATCACTACTCATCAGGCAAATGCAAGTCAAAACCACCATGAGATGCCACCTCACACCAGTCCACCGGCTGTGATCAAAAACTCAAAAAATTAAGAATATAGAGGTGCCATATGACTCAGCAACCCCTCTTCTGGGTGTCTACCAAAAAAAATTGAAAACATGTATTCAAAAGATATGAGCACCCCTGTGTTCACTGTAGCATTATCCACGGTGGCCAAGACGTGAGACAACCGGAGTGTCCTCAGTAGGACAGTTGGCTGGAGAGGACCTGGCACATGTACAAAGCAGAACCCCACTCGGCCATAAGAAAGATGAAATACTGCCGCTTGCAACAACATGGACGGGCCTTGAGAATACCATGCTACAGGAAATAAGTCAGACGGATAAAGCTAAGAACCATAGCATTTCACTCACGTGTAGGATATAAAACTGAAAGCAACAAATGAACAAACAAGAAAAATAGACAAACAAAAACTCATAGACACAGACAACAGTGTGGTGGTGACCGGAGGGACGGGGGTGAGAGGGTAGTGAGGGGAGTCGCATATCTGGTGACAGAAGATTTGACTTTGGGTGGGGGCACACAATGCGATATACAGATTGTGCGTCATAGAAGTATATGCTTGAAACCTGCATGATCTTACTCGCCAATGTCCCCCCCTGACTGAACTTAATTTAAAAAATAAATAAATCATATACACACAGTAACAAAAAGAAAGGCCAACAAACAACAAGTGTGGCTGAGGGTGTAGAGGAAAAGGAACCCTAGTGCACCGTTGGTGGGAGTGCAAATTTTGCTGCAGCCAATACGAAAAACAGCATGGAGATTCCTCAAAAAATTAGAAGTGGATCTACCGTGTGACCCAGTGAGTCTACTTCTAGGTATTTACTCATCTACATGAAGAAAACAAAAACACGAATTCAAAAACACATACACATCCCTATGTTAACAGCGGCATTAGTTGTAATAGCCCAGATGGGGAAGCAACCTAGGTGTCCATCAGTAGGTGAATGGGTAATTTTTGCAATGGAATACGAGCCATAAAGAAGAATGAAGTTTTACCATTTGTAACAACATGGATGGACCCAGAGGGTACTGTGCTCAGTGATGTACATCAGACAGAGAAAGACAAATACCGTACGATTTCACTTACATGTGCAATGCAGAACAAACAAAAACGACTCCGAGAAATAAGGGTAAAACTGACGGTTTCCAGAGGGGACGGGGGCGGGGGGGAGGACGGATGAAGGACAGGAAAGGGAACATGGTCAATGACGCGGTGAGCAGCCGCCCAGGGATGGGTGGTTACTGGACTTAGTGTGGTGATCACACTGTCAGGCATGGAAACGTCAAATCACTGCACCGCACACCCAGAACTGACCTGTGTACCAACCATACTTACATTACAGATAGGAAGCAGCTTATTTTAGAGAACTGTTGGTGATTTCTAGAACTGAAATAATGCTTCATGATAAAGTTATGTACAATGAAACAAATGCAGATTTTCTGAATTATTAACACACAGCAATTTTGTGTAATCTCCTGCCTTCACACACGTGACTCAGTTTCCCAATCTCACAATGCGTACTAATTATTAACACTTCATAGAAAAATTGTGGGAAACCTTTGTTGTTACAATACTCTTTGACAAACGCCATTGGACATTTAGGCCGATGGAGGTACGTTACGTCCTTCTGACTCACTCACCGTCCGATACACGAAGACTCGGAGCTGTTTGCCTCCGATGGTCTCCAGCTTCTGTCCGTTGTAAAGTTCACTGAGGCCAACTTTCACTTTCAGTATGTGATTCTGCAGAATTAATTTCAGAAGCCGCTGGTCCATGCGCAGAGTATCATCTATGAACATGTTTTTAAGAAGAGAAGATGATTTTATTTAGAAAGCACTCAAGCTTCTCCTGATAGGAGAAATTCATGAAAATGGTCAATTCTTATTATCGATATTATGGGTCCTGCACTCATATCATATGTGAGCCAACTAAATGCTCGAGGCAATGGATTTTATGGCCCATCGAAGCTCTGTGAGCCGTCCCGTCCCGTCCAGTGATTCTAACAGACTCCACACAGCACACACAGCAGGCCTTATTTCTGTGAGGGCTGTGTATTGTGTGTGGTCATTGGCACAAGATACACTCTAACGCTGGCCAAGAATTTCTCGGAGAATTTGATGTCAATTAATCATATGGAAGACTACTGATGAATCATTTGCAAATTTATCTTTATTATTAAAGAGAAAAATCAAAGCACCCAACCTCTTAAAGATGGGTCAATGTTAACACATACGGACCTCATTATTACAAAGTAGAACATTTCTAGGGATTTGAATTTTTTATTAATAATTTCTATGTCACAATTTGGTATTTGGAAAGTTGTAAAGCATGGTATTTATTTGTTTTTATAATTATTAAATTATGCCTCACAATGGAAATATGTCTTTTTAAAAGCACTTTTCTGGAAATCGTAGCAGGTTACATTAATCTAAACACTGTCCCTGAATAGCAGCTACTGGGTAAAACACGTATAATAATAGTTCACATTATAATATGGAAATGTATAATATTATCTTGCTTTTATTTATTTGTAATTTAACATCTGTCAAATTCTGCGATGCAAAATACACCCGTGCATACGGGTATTGAATAAGAAAATGAAATTTATTTTTCTTAAGACACATTCTGTGCGCTGGTCACGTGGATTCATTCAGAGAGTAAGTAAACATCCCTCACCAGGAACTTGTACTCCAGGCACACGGTTACCTGTTGTAGTGAAATGCTTTGAAATGAGGGACGTTTTGATAGAGCGGGTCGTGCTAACCCACGGTATGGATAGCCACTACAAAAACCAGTCGACACCTCGTAAAATATCTGTTATTTCTTGTTGCAAACGATCTCGGCGAGGTGAAGCGGCGTGACCGCGCTGGGGCAGGAGGGCGGGAAGGGCCGGGGTGGGGGGCGCACCTACCGGAGAAGGCGTTGTTCACAGGGGCCAGCAAGGTGTACTCCCTGTCGGGCCGCAGCGAGGACGCCAGGCCCAGCTGGGCCATGAGGTCTGTGAACGTGGTTTGCTGGTTCCCGGCCAGCTCAAGCACTTGCTTGGCTGTAAGACAAACCATCAGAATTCCCAAAAGGCGTCAGTGTGACCTTCATCATTGTGACCTTCACGCGTCAGTTCTTGGCTGTTTATTCTCCAGAAGCTCTTTGCTGCACCGACAAACACAGCTCCCCTTTCGGGGGTTCATAACCACACAGCATTTCAGGGGGGCGATGTCTTTCTGCTTTCTCAGGCGCTATTTTCTGTAATTCTGCATTGCGTGCCTCTGCACTGGACTCTTGTGAGCACCGTAACTCTTTCCTTTACTCAGAGACGACCGTTTGGTGACACCTTTCCTCGTGTTGTTAAGAAACCTTTGGCCCTGTGGGAGCCTCATGAATATTAGGCAATAGAAACCCTAGCAAACCATTGTTCCCCACACAGGGTGCCGGGGCCCCATGGGTTACTGATGGGGCGACCAGCTCACTTCCCTGTTTATTCTGCGTTTGGGTTCCGCGTGCCATCCTCACACGACACGCCCGTCTTCCACGGCCCTACCCTGGAGGTGCCCTCATCTGTAAAGAGGAGGAAGTGGAAGAACAGGACACCGTCACTCACCAGCATCGGGGATGAGGACCTGATCGATCAAGTGGATGACGCCATTGTTCGTCACGATGTCTTTCTTGTTCACCATTTTGATTCCGTTCACCGTTATGGTGTCGCCATCGCATCCGATCTCAATGGTGTCCCCTTCCAGGGTCTCAAAGACCGCGCCTCCCGTGATGGCCTCGGAGCACTGGAGCGTGTTTAAGATGTGGTACTTCATGAGAGCTGGGGGGCAGAGCAAAACGGGAACGTGTCCCTGTCAGGGGCACTGGCCCTGGGCCTTCAACACACGTGTCACCGCGGGGACAAGTCTTCCTTAAAAACGTAATACATGCATCTTATCTCGGGATCCACCAAAGGCTTTTACTGTTTTTTGTTTTTGTTTTTTTTTTAACAACCAAAGGGTTTTAAAATCTGTGCAAGTTCTTGGAATGTTTTCTCATCATTTATGCAAGAGAAAAAGCTCAGCCCAGTAGACCAGTTGCATGAATGATTTGTGTAATACCGCCAAAAAATGTTCCCACTGTTCTAAGAAAATAATTTCTGATGTGAAGGCCAAAACGGAAAAAAAAAAAAAGTTCCATGCAGAAAGCTTGTGAAGCTGTCTGTTCCAGAATGCCCCAGCAGTGTCCCACATTCACACGCCTCACAAAACAGCTGCACATAACTCCTAAAGGGGCTAACAGAGGCTGCAAGCAGACAGCTCAGTCCCTAAAGACAACGTTTAGGATGCAGCCAGAGAAAGAGGGTCCCTTCAAGAAATCTCAAGGGGTCTGTGCCTCAGTGCTGTTATATCTACACCTTCAAAATGTCTCCTTGCAAATTGGTTAAATGTAATTTGGAACAGGCTGAGTAGGAGAAACACACTGGTCACAATGCAAAGTCCATTGAAAACAGGGGGACTGGAGAGAAGCCCAGTTCTGTGTATCAGTGATGGCCCGGGAGAACCATGCAATTTTCTTAGCTCAATTACATCCCTTAACATAAATTCAGAATTAAGAGCATTTCATAATATGGATACAATATTAAAATCTGGTCACCTAATGTTTCTTTTCAATACTTGTTCATCCTTTTTAATGTGGTTATATCTGTACTTGAAAACAGTACAAACATGTAATCTTTTGAATATTAAGATTTTAATTACTTGAACTATTAAATTATTTAATGACTCTGCACATTCTTTCCAGGACTTTGTGTTTTAAGATTTTTATGGCCCAACTCAAAAAAAGCCTTTGTCTTTGCTTATGAAAGCCGACAACACGGGCACGCTTCTCCTCTTGAAGTCTGGGGAAGTGTCTCGCGTGGGAAACCGTTCTCGTACCTTCAGAAGCCACCTTGTCCCCCATGATCCTTTCCAGGACCCCTCGTGGAAGCCTCTCGAAAGCCTCATTGGTGGGAGCAAAGAGGGTGAAGTGACCATCTCGTCCCAGGGCTTCCAGGATGTCAGACGTGATGGCGGCCGCCTGGAACACAGATGCACTTTCAGAGGCGGGGGGACTGCAGACCCCAGCGCAGGGCATAGCATGCCTCGCCTGGACTGCCCCGGGCGAGCCGCTTCTGTAGAATGCTACAGCAGTTTGCTCGGGTTAGGTCCTTCAGGCAGTGAGTGTAGCAATATCCAGCCGAGCCGTACAGATAACAACCAAGATGGGCACGTTCTAAATGCACTAAATACACAACAGCCACGGAACTAACCAGGCCTATCTATGTTGTCCACATTGCACAGGAGGTGATTTCTTCTTTGTAAAATGAAAATCTTTGTATTACCTTCCTGCCAGATGTGCTTAACAGCATTTTGTTGTTTCTACATCGGGGCTGGGGAAGAGAAGGAAGGGCCATGACCCAGGACACTACCGTGGCCCCTCACACTCACCCGGAATGACGAGAGGTCGTCTTCGGCCTCAATGAAGTCTTGGATGGAGGTGCCGATCTGGGTGAGGACACGGTCGATGACGTGCACCACGCCGTTGGTCGCGATCTGGTTCCCGTGGATGATGCGCGCGCAGTTCACAGTGACCACCTAGGAGAGTTTGGGGAAATCCAAGTGCGGGGTCAGAGCTACCCATCTGGAGACCTCGAGCCCATTCCCCGCTTTGAATTCGTGCTGGTGCAGTGGACCCGAAGGCAGGGGCGTTCTGATGCAAACGCTGGGAGTGGGGACCCACGCACTGCCACGTGTAGAAAAAAATGAGAAAACAGAGCCAGGAGGGAACGCAAGTGCGGTTACACTGAACATGGACAGCAGGAGACAAAGGCGTTTCTGCATTTGAATTGTTGCTCATATTCTTTTCTGTCTTTTATAAAGATAATAATCGACTCTCTAATGTAGAGTAATAACTTGCATAAAAACTCTCAATAGCCCTAACGTAAGTTCTGAGGAGGAACAGGAACAGTCACGGCGTAAATGTAACGAATCCTCTTCTAACACTGTCCTACGTGTTGCCTCACCGGTGGTCCTCTCTGTGCCTGGACGTTGGGCGGTTGACGGAGCCCCACGAACTTGTAACTGTCACACAGGGATTCTTATCCAACACACGAGAACCTGCACCGGTGTAGCAGCCAGAGGCTGAAGAAAGGGATTCTCATTCCCTGATTACTCTTTGATAAATTCTCTGGTAAATTCTTAATTATTTTTCTGTGGTTATTGTTTTTTCAAGCACATTGCTGCTAAGTGTCCTGCTTAAAATATCTGCGTCTACCACCAATTTCACGGATTCCTCACAATCACTCTTTAGTAAAAATCAGTCACCGAGTCAATAATGCACCTGCCCTATGATATAAATGGTACCGAGAAACTAAGGGCAACGTTGCTTAGACACGCCCTGCTTCTGATGAAACTCACCCCGTTAGGGTAGTGGTTAATGAAAAGTCCCAAATTGTTGTACATCGAGGGGACGATCATGCCGTTCTTTAAGTCCTTGGTTAACATTCTCTTGTTGACCATGTGGCTGTGCAGAGCGTTCAACAGCTCAACGTTCACATTGCTCTCCAGGCCTCTGCGGATGTCCTGGGGAAATTAAAGTGACGGGAGTTTATTTCACTGTGGCTCACTCTTAACAGACGGATAATGATACCATTTCTGCCCTTGCTACTTTCTCACTGCATTATCTAGCTGGGCAAAGAAAATGGGCCTCACTTACTTTATATCATTTGAATTGATTAAGGAGTTTTGTCAGTATAGGTACTCAGTCAAGGGTCCTGAACCTGGTAGAGTGCATGGGCATTTTTAGAGACGAAACAAAATTTTAAATCCGTATATTGATGAAGTGACCATCTTGACATAATGTAAAGGCTTACAGGGATATAGAGTTATCAGATACTTCAATTTTAGTGAGCAATAGAACAAAAAGCATTGATGTGTTTACAGTATTTGAATGTAAGCGAGGATTTTGTGTTTATTCAAAAGCAAATCTAAGAATTCAAATGCCCTGTGCCTTTTCCCTTATCCAGTGGCAAAGGGCACGCAGAGCTATGGGAAGTGCAATGACAGGTCAGGCGAAGGCTCTGCCTGAAGATCCCGGTCACACACCGCATGTGAACCTGAACTCGGCAAGGTCAAGGACAGGAGGAGGAAATTATGATGTCAGGGGTCAAATGAGGAAGGCCAGCGTTTGGAGGTTTGTGGACAGGTCCCAGAGGGACGGGGGAAGCGGGGTGATGGGCCAGGGCCAGCGGCTAAGCAGGCTGAGAGGGAGGAGAGCAGAGGTGTCCCCCCACCACCCCCTGCAAGGTTCGCAGCCTCTTCCGTGCTTCTCAGATAAGCCTGGGAGAGACGCTTGGAGAAGCATGGGTGACAATAACGTGCATGGCTTTTCTGAAGCCTGAGTAACGTGCGGATTGAACTGGCCGTGGGCAGCCACCGGGGATGGTGTGGCCTCGGGTCCTAATCATCAGACTGGGCTCCGGGAAGGTTAACAGGGTGGCAGTGCACAGCAGAAACGAGGGCAGTAAGAGCAGGAAACACAGGATGTGGGTGACGAACCGTAGTTTGCAAGAATTGGACAGAGAGCAGCTGGGGTGACTCATGGTTTTCAAGTCCAAACACTGAGATTCCTACTGTCAATTATGGGGGAAAGCCAGCAGAAAATCAATTATTTATGGGGAAAAAGTGGCATATGTTTCAGATACCTTTTTGTTTAAAGATACAAAGTTGTCCCCAAGGAGCGACATGAAGACAGATATTTGAAATACTCCCGCCCAGGACCCAAGGACTCATCGGAGGCCTATGATGTCATCGGAGGTCTACGCAAAGGGCCAAGTGGACTCCCGGCCAGACTTCCCTGGGGCCCGCCCTTCAGCAAGGAAGGCGAGGAGTCGGCAGCGTGGCAGGGCGGTCGGAGCGAGAGCGCTGTGCCACGGGAGATTGGCCGTCAGCCGGAGTCTGCCCGCGTCTTACCAGGTATTAGCAGACTCCGGAGGCGACCATTGCCTCACCTTCACACCGGCTAGAACGGGGAATAGATTCCCATACCCGCTTCACAGATTTGGAAAGCCACTCATAATTGGGTGTGTTCTAAATCAGACTATTCACAGCACATCTGAGAATCAGATGCGTTGTTCACAATGCTCCATTTAAATATTCACACGTGTGTTCATAAGTCTGTCGATCTCCGAACAGCCAATATTTCTACATATACTTAAAGTAATAATTAAGTATATCTATATAACATAACAATAAATTTCAGATGTCACCGGGCTTCTTAACTTAGCTTTCTACTAGATGTGTCAATTCAAATTACACGTACTTTTCCAGAGCCAAGAAGGAGAGAGGAAAGGAGAAAATTCGGATAATAATAAATGCTCGTTCAGCCTGTTCTTGGTTTGCCTCTTGTTTTCTAGGCCTCGAGGCGCTGGGAGTCATTTCATTTACGGACGCATTACAGCGATTTACTCCTTACCCTCCGCAACTCACCCTTCTCTGCATCTTCACACACGCCCCACGCAAACGCACGGAACTTCTACCGACCACCAAGGTGACCGAGCAATGAAAACAGAGCGACAATACCAGCTACCGGAACCGCGAGAGTAAGAAGGAGGAATTACGGGGTCCAAGTTGTCCCAGGCGTCGTTACTCGGTGCGAAGTATGTGAAGGACCCTTTCCCCTCGATCTCCTCCCTCAGCTTGGACACGTCGGAGTAGCGCTGCGTGGTGGTGGCCCCCACGATGCCCAGCGTGCCGTAGACGTGGTCGATGGGCATCACTGCAACCGCGGGGAAAGGGGGTACACTTAGGGTTTATTTCAGCGACCATATTGCACAGTCGTCTCAACTTCCCACGAACCTCCACCATACACGGGGCTGATCATTGTAGCGATAAAACTCTAGGACTCACCGATTGCCCGGGAAAGTTGGCCTTTTGAGTGCCAATTAATGAAATACTATTGAAAATTGCATGCCTGTATGCACATCCCTGCGAGGAAAATGGGTTTTAAATGGTCATCCTGGGCTAACACTGAGTCTGTTCAGGTGCCCTTCAATGCCAATAATAATAGCTCTGCTATAATTGTCAGTAAATATTTCAGATTATTTCATGGCCAAGGTAACATTTTCAGTCATGTTGCCTTAAAGTTCCTAAATAGTATAATACTTTAGATATATGAATACAATTTTTACAGGTTCGGCTCCTGAAAAACATACGCAGACCTGCTTCTTTTAATCATCATTTTAGGAAGAAAATAAAGTATCTAGCATGGCCAGAATAGTTCTCTTGAGCTTCCAGAAGAAAGATTAATATATGAATGTCCATCTTAAGACTGGTACGGCCAATTTGTTTTTATAACTCTATCATATGCGAAAATAAGTCTGGTTCATACAACAGCAGTGGACAAGTGATTATCACTTTTGTGACTGTAGTGAGGCTAGGCGGCACCATTAATATATTAAATTACAAAATCGGGAATTAAAAAGATCCCAGCAGGATGGGGAAAGTGAGTCAACACACACAGGTTTGTGCAGCGGAGCAGGGCTCCGTGCGAGCCCCGTGCTTACGTGGGAACCGCAAACCCCGGAGCGAGACCGGTCTTGAGACTGCTCGCGTAAAGAACACCTGTGAGCAGTTTTAACTGGCTGCACATTCAGTGGTGAGCTACCGACACGGCAGGATCGCTAGTTACAGTGCCCGAAGTGCAGGGCCCCCGGAGTGAGGTCTGCGCCTGCAAATCCTCCCAGCTGCTTGGACCCAGGCGGCTTATGACCCCCGTCCAGGGTCACGGTCGGGAGAAGATGACCGGACCAGGCTGGCGTCCACGCCGCCGAGAGAACCCAAGGCCATGCAACCTCAGAGGACGTGGGGTGAGCTTCCCCCTGCCCCAGACGAGAGGAGCTTCTGGTGGGAGGACAGGGTGGGCAGAGAAGGGTGTGGCAGTTGGTTGGAAGAGCTGTCATTTCAAAGAGGAAAGAGATGAGTCATTTTTTTCTCGAGTGGGTGGAGTTTTAGGAAACCAGCTTTCCAGAGGAGGACCACTATAGAACCAGAGCTGTCTGGTCAGGAAAGGCGGTGCCCAGCCATGTGGCCAGGTACCTGTTTCAGACAAGTTCAAAGGCAGGGATTTGGTGGAGGGGATTTTTGTTCTTGAAGGAAAGTTGAATTAATTTAGTTTAAGCTTCTGTTGCCTTGTCCAGAATTTGGTGCATGCAAAGCATGTTTTATTACCTTATCGCCATAACTTCATGATTAACATAAATATTAATATATGGGGCACAGCTGAGACTTATATGATGCTAAACACACACGGAGCTGACTTCTCTGCCAGCTCCCTCAGGCTTTTCCCACACACGGCAAGCCCCGCTCTCACTCAGTAACTGCGGTTTACCTGCCGGGCAGCCCTGCATTCCCTCCATCTTCATGTACCCGGGGCAGCATTCGTACAACACGGTCCTGTGGGACGAAGGAAAGTCTCTGTTAACCTGGAGGCTTGACTCGGGGAGACGCACACACATGCAGTGTGCAGAGGACGTGCCGCAGAATTCTAGTCACTCCCCCAAATTTCTGAAGCAATCTTTCACCCAGAAAGCAGACATTTCTGTCAACCGATGCAGTCAGGTCCTAAAGGTGTCATCGAGAACTTGAGCACCTGACAGTGGACGGACATCAGGCGCTCTTCCTGTCAACGTTACTGAGTGCTTCGGTTATCTGAAACTAGCAGCGAGCACTTACGTTTATTCCAGAGCCCAGATGTAAACGTGTTTGTGAGAAAAATGAAGTTACTTAGGGGAAGAAAATATGCTAATATAATTAAATAAAGGAGGCATTGTTATATTTCTGGTAACAAGCCAGGCTTCAAAACAGAAAAAAAAATTTTTTTCATGGAAAGCAAGAAAGAATCTTGGCATATGCTTGGTGCAAGCCTTGGCGTCTCTAATATATTTATACGGTTAATATAAGATTACATCACATGTCTCAACTTCCAGGGAGAACATAATAACGATTTCCCCTGAGTATTTCAGGGAGCAGGTCCCTTCCTGTGTAGTGAACGTGCACCCCACAGATGCCTCACAGCGACCAAGAATAGGAAGAAGAACGATATTTGAATCCAGAGCCTGGGAGTTCCTAGCTGGGGCCTGCCATGCACCCTGGCCAAGTTCACTGCCACTGCTGACTTATAATTGTGACTGTAAACACTGAACGACTCACAAGTCTACCTGATGTCTGTAAACTGATGGGAAGGATGTCCAGGCTAAAAAGTAGCATCAGCTGAAACCCTATGAAGCCACTGAGTGGGAATGGCTGGCGACATTCTTCGGGGTCCTGCACTAGGTTACCTCGGGTGGTCTTCAATATGTGATTCTTATTTGGAATCTTAAATGGGCATCTGCTCACCACTCCTTTCCCCATCTACACGTACCCGTTTGTTTGAAATAGTTAAAATACAAGGACAATTGATAATGCGAGTTATTCAGCAATTTCACATCTGTCCAGTTTACCTGCAGAAACTCTGTAAGTGTGAAACCCACACTTCACCAGTGAAAGAAATGAAGACTCCAAGAGGTGAAATGACCCTGTACTTACTATCTGTGCTAATATTTTAAATTTAAGAATAGGTTTCTGATAACCCTCTGACCCTCCCACCATATTGAGAGTAACTGATGTTTAATGATGACCTGCTAAGCAGGTCTCCCCTGCCCCCTCTCACCTGGTCTCTCTGGGGGTCTGCTCTGTGGGGGACACCCTGGCTAATGGGAAAGAAGGGGTCATGGCCACTGTTCTCCTGACTGGGGGGACATCTCCAATGGGACTCACTCTATGACTCACCGCCGTCATTTCAAAAGGAAGAATTGGGACCGTGTGAGCAGTTCTTGACGTTTATATGCCCAGGGTCCTGTTTTTCTGCTAATCCTTATTAATAGAGTCAACCCACAAGCATGTCCATCAAGCGATAAAACACGGTTTCCAACTGTAAGTTAATCAGCAAAATCTACAACCAAGTCAAAGAGTAACTGTCTTTTTGACTTTTGAAATAGTGAATATTGGGGTGGGCTTTGTGGACCCCTGGGAATCTGGCAGCTTGGAATAGAATGGCTGAATTAAATAAAGAGGTGAAATTCAAATCCTTTGCCACTTGAAATCTCATGAAAACTCTGGCATCATATGGAGTACTTGAGATAATTTCCAAATGACTGTAGGGAAACATTTGTTCATGCCTCAGAAGCCCTGGTATTTCAGATCATTCTGTTCTTCTGGCACGAAGAGCAAGTAGAAATGACATAGTCCGCCCCGGCTGGGGTGGCTCCGTGGCCTGAGTGCCAGCCTGCAAACCGAAAGGTTGCTGGTTCGATTCCCAGTCATGTCATGTGCTTGGGTTGTGGGCCAGGTCCCTGGTTGGGGTGCATAACAGGTAACAGATCTCTCTCCCTTTCTTTCTCCCTCCCTTCTCTTCTATCTAAAAATAAATAAATAAAAGCTTTTAAAAAAGAAAGAAATGACCTAGTCCACACTGTACTGCATCGCACTGCCACGTGCCTGTGATGTGCTGTCTTTGGGCCTCCTGACTCTGGTTCAGGAAGGAGAGTTCCCCTAGTGCATGGAGAAATGCAGGCTGAATTCCACCTTTCATGTGTGTGACCCATTCTTTAAAAACAAAACACCCCCGCAATGTGGGGGAGCATTTTCAAGGAAAATGCAGCATGTGCCCCAGGGAAGGCACCTGGAGAAAAAGGCGAGACTCACGTTTTCTTCCCGCAGATGGCCCCCTGGTACCAGTTCCTGCAGGTGCTGAAGTATTTCTTTTTGGTGCCTAAGATCTGCTGAAGGGCACACACATTGGGGCTTGAAGGGCAGAAGAGAAAAAAGAGAGTTATGTTCTGATGGCAGCCAGTTTTATTTAATATTCCCCAGTGAGGCGGACAAAGAAAAATAAGTCGACGTGTGGGTCTGATTTTCGAAGATGTGAGTCTAGTCCCGCACAAACCCGACTCCTGGTCCGTCCCACGGAGCCACCGGGAAGACCAGAGCAAAGAAGGGACAAACCCGGGAACAAACAGCCAGGGTTCCGGGAGTTCATCCAAGAGGGGCGCAAAGGCAGCCTCCGGCTCAACGGAACCTCATTTTCCTGTGTCTCAGTGCTTTTCACCGTAAAGAATCCACCAACCTTTGTAAACTAAAGGTGGGCTCACTTTGGGGCGGGGGAGCCCTCAGGGCCCCCCGGAACCGTGAGAGTCAGAGAGCAGAAGGGACCAGTTGTGCTGTGGCCCACACGGTAATGTCTATACAATCACAGGCACCGTTTCACTCTGTGGTTTTCTAGTGAGTCACCACACAAATGTGTGAAGGTGACATTCAATAACATGGCCACACAAAGGAAAATTTAGTTTTTGAATGGAACTAATAGATCAGAACATCCTCTGCCAGAATTTTAAGTGTTTTTTTTTTTCCTCTTAAAGAGACAGAAGTGTTACTTGCCCTGTAAGGCAAGGAGCTTTGGAGCATTACGAAAAAGCCTTCTAAGACACAGGAAGAAGTGCCAGGATCCCTTTCGAAAAACAATGTGGTTAAGACACTTAATTAGGGCATAACTTTTAAAATGCTAAATTGTAGTTTAATTTTTCCTAAGAAGCATAAACTTTTTTGCATTTTTTACTGAATCTAAAATTTAAAAGCTTCTTATATGCTTAAAACAAGCCAGAGAATTATATTACCAATTACTTAAGTTTTATACAGAACTTAAGTAAAAATTTCCCTAACATCCTGTGAGATATCTCAACGCTATTTACCTAAGGAGAGCCTCTCACCACAGATGCTTTAATTTGAAAGACCTCATCCCCGCTGTTTCCGGGAGAAAATAAAAACACAAGTCAACTGTACCATAAAGAAATGCCCTGATAAATGTTAGATTAGAACAATATAACGCTTCCTAGAAAGCAAATTATACACAAGTCATTCTGCAAGGAATGCTTCAAGTTCAAAACACATCCAAGAATCACAGAATATTCAGTGGTTCCTTTTTCCTATTACGTTCTCATAAGGAGAAACGACGTGAGTACACTTGTCCGTACCACAAGCACAGGGGGGGAAAGAAAGCTGTTCAACCCCGCACTTACCCCTGGTCCCGGGCCCTGATCCGGCTGTGAGCCAGGATCTTGTCATAATGGCCGTTGGCGTCGGCAGGGTTAATGACCAGCAGCAGCAGCAGCGCCAGCGCGGGTAGGAAAGGAGTCATCTCCAGCCTCTGTCCTGCAGCACCTCCCTGAGAGGACTGGCAGCGGGCTTTGGAGAGCGCAGCGTTTATATACATGCTGCGGCGGGGGAGGGAGTCTGAGCAGAGAAGTCAGCCACCACCAGCCGCCAGCTCAAACCTGCTGGGCTGGGGCTGCAGAGCCCGTGAGCCTCCTTCTGACTCACGGGGGAGAAGATACTTACTTACATCAAGATGGTTTCTGCTTCTCTTCATTGCTAACGCCTAGGTCATTGTGGGTGCCCGTGTCAGTGTTACTCTCATTTCGAGGGGCCTTTCCATGAAACATGATTTCCCTGGGGTTGGAAGGAACAGCCTGCAGCTCACCTCTTTCGAGGTATGCGTCCCTGTGCTGGATGACCTCATTGTTTGACCTGACCACCTGTTGTCACAGTCGGTTCCCATCAGGGGTGAAGGGTGACTGTTTTGTCACCAGAACACAAAGGAAGGTGTAAATCTGACAAAGGCACAAAGGGGCTGTGGATGAGGAACAGCTGCTGAATGGAGGCAACACCCCCCTTTCAGCAGGTCCTGCCGAGGACAGACTTCCCTTCTGCTTCGGTTCCTTCTTTCCACGTCAAGGAGTAGCAAGGAGCAGACGGAGTTAACAGAATCCACTCCTGGCGAGTTTCCCTAACTCCTGAAACAAAGCAGGAGAGGAAAACATTTGGGCTTTAGTGTTTATTCACCGCATACTTCCCCGATGCTGGAAATCTGGAGGCGTGCACCCTCTGATAACCCCTGGACTGGAGTGCCCCCTATTGGAAACCGGCGTTACTGACACGACTGATAGTAGCAGGGCACTTAAATATCGATTAGGAAACAGGGGCATTGCTGGAATTATTCTTCTGACTTTATCAGGAGTGACTGCAGGCTCTCAGTGTTTCCCTCTGCAGCTCCTTGCCAAGGGGTGTGCGTTCTCGCCGCTGCACACAGGGTTAGATGGGCCAAATCTTCAGGACATTTTGGGTAAAAGAAAATCTGAATTTCAGAAGTAGACCGTGAGCCAAAATGATAACTGCAATGAGTCTCCTTGAATAAACAAGTCACACGCTATCCTAAAGTCAAAGTGTATGTAATTCAAGTATTTCTTGTGGCAAAGGGCTCCTGCTGTAAGGGCACGTGTGTTTTGCTTCCCCACCGGTGCTGTCCTGAAACTATACCCTAGACCGCCATGCTGCCCAATGGGAAGGACCGTCGCGGGAGGCTGGGAGGGACCAGAGAGAATTGCACCTATCAGGAGAATCATGCTGAGCTTGTTACGGGTAATAAACAATTCTTCAACTTGCTGATCCTTAGTTAAGAAAGTATGCAATGAAACAACACATTCTGATATGTGATTCAGCTGGTTCTTTTCTGTTCGCAAAGTTTGGTCCCTGAGAAGAGAAAATACAACAGTAATTCAAATAGAGAGGTGGAGCCCCGGCTCAGTTGGTTCTCGAGACAACAAAGGTTGTGGGTTCAATTCCTGGTCAGGGCACACACCTAGGCTGCAGGTTCGATTCCCGCTCGGGGTGTGTATGGGCAGCAATAGATGGATGGATATTTCTCTCTCACATCACTCTCTCTCCCTTTTCCTCTCTCTCCAAAACAAATAAATACGTCCTAGGGTGAGGATTTAAAAAAAGGCAGAGATGAAGAGAAGATGTCATTAAATGTAAATTATATTCTTTGCCTTGTGGGAAGAAGAGAATTAACCTATCATTTATATTTCTATGGATGGCATTATTCTAACTTCCCTGTATGTTGCAGGCATGCTTTACACAGTGGAATTCCAGTACTCTTAGGTTGTGGACACAGCAGGGATTAGAGATTGCTTACTGAGAGGGATGAAACACTTACAAAAATAATCTCTACTTAGTATCAGCAAATTATCTGCTAGAACATTATTGATAACCTAGTTATATAAAAGTCTTCAATTCTAGACTGGTTAGACATTATAATGTAGATTACTTATTTTGTGAAGACATAATAACGGAATGTTGGAATTACAGAAAAATAAATCAAACTTCAAATGGAGAAATATCAGGAACATCACCACCATACATAGTAATTTACTCTTTGCTGGCATGCTCACGACTGTTTTGCAGCCCTCTTACACACTAGACAGGGTAACTGTCCATAGCTTTGGTGTGGCAAAGCTAACATCTGCCCAGATCCAGTGTGGTCTGATTGGAGAGCAAGCGGCGGGGTGAAGAGTGGAAGAGATACAGACTCGGATAATGTGCATTAAAAGTAAAAGGGCTTTTCAGATCCAGTCCAGGGTAACAACAGACAAACTCGATGATGGTGATAGGAGGGAAGGAAGAGTCAGTGATTTCTTGCTTTCCTAATAGTGCCTGCGATACACTGAAAACACTGATTCTTTTCAAGAAAACTCACCCGATGTTCCTCATGACCACCGTGTCACCCTTCAGGGAAAGGACAGGCAGTCGCCTGGGACGAGCAGTGCGGGTGGGCTGGTCCCTCCCGACTGGAGATGCGGGCCGCGTGCGGTCAACAGCAGGAGACGGCGCACCCAGGAAACAGACTTTCCCTCCGTCTTTCCTTTCCGAGTGTCAGACGGGGGCGCCTTCGCCACATCCACGAGCATCTCATTTGGAACTTGTCTGAGTCCCCGCGGACCTCCGCAAGCGCTAGCGCTCAACCCACATCCGCGCGGCAGACAGGAACGCCACCCGGGGGCCCTGGAAACGAGGCCGGGGTGCGCCTGCAAACTCTGCGCCCATTTGGAGGGTGGAGAAGATTCCGACAGGAGGAACCTTTAGGGGTAGATGTGAAAACATTTGAAAGTGCGGCAGCTCGAATAGCTGAGCCCGGCCCAGAAACGTGACAATGGTGGGAACCGGTCCAAGCAACTACTAAGGCAGAACCCCCGCTTCAGGGGGGCTCCCCTGGAATCCGGTCCATGACTGACAGCGCGCGGTGGGGGAGGGAGGGACTGGCAAGTTCCAGAGAACGGGGAGAAACGATGGTCTAAGTTGTAGAGAAAAGAATGGCAAATCTGAACAGGAGTACAGTTTTCTCCTTCTAGAGCACTCGTCCAGCCTCTCCCTCTCTCTCTCCCCACTCACACACACACACCGAGCCCCCTGCTTCCCCTTCATGTAAAGACCCTCCCCTGGGTCAGCCACATCATTTTCTTGGTGCTTTGAGGAAAGACTGAAATCTTGGGACTTTCAGGGTTGCAAAGTCTGTCCTGGAAGTGTAAGTCATTAACGAAGAAGAAACCGTTTTTATGCGATCGGAGAAAATGTTAAGTGTCTAAAAGACTGAGACACGGGTGTCCAGCTCTGCAGCTGCTAATTCGTGGGCCGCTCCCGAATTATCCCACAGAGCTTGTCAGTGGGAAGCTCCGCCTCCAGCGACTGGGAAGGCCCTGGGTTAGGATGTCACCAGCAGGCAGTCGACATCAGACTCACCCGAGGCCCCTAACCATGTAACCACCCAGGTAACCATGGCAACTGCAAGTCCCGACCTGAGCTGGGTACTTCTGAAATCTCAACACTGGCTGTGGGTTAGCAGCCCTGCCCATCAGCAGCGAGGACTTGTGTTTCTCTGGAGCCACCTAGTGGAGAAAGCACAGGATACACTTCCAGACGCACAGGCAACAGGGATTGCATTTCGATTCAAATACAAATACAGAATCATCTTAAACCCTTTACATGCCTATATAAATGCCAAACAACTAAAGGTTAGTAACTGTCTTTTATACGAACCATTGTAAAGCTTCAGGGTCCTGGGAGGCCCAGAAGGTGTGGGGGATGGGGGCTGTGAGCTGGAGCATCTTCGTGGGGCCTCTCCAGTGTGGGTGTGGGGGCCTCCGAGCAGCCCTAGTTACCTGCTGCTACTTACAAGTCGGCTCAGCTCCTTGTAGGGGGCGCACCTCTGCCCCACCCCTCCTCGGCGGAAGGGTAACTCATTGGTGGTCGGAACAGACTGGCTTTTAGGCCTTGGGACTTGTGGTGAACCTGGAAATGCCCACGGCGCCCTGTACCCGTCGCTGTCGGATACTCAGGTGGAAGTTCAAACCGCTCCTGGTTACTTGATTCTATTGTCAGAAAATCACCACGCTGATCGCGCTTTCTCGTCCTGTGTTTCTGGATCGCACTGCTGTTTGGACTTTTCCGGCTCGGATTACAGACAGATAAAACACCTGTGCACACGGGCAGGGAAGGTTTTGAGCTTTTCGAAAAGAAGCAACTTTAAATAATGTAAGAAAAGTGAGAAACTATTTGAAAATCAGGACGCAGGACTCTAGACTGGGACTGCGGTGTTGGGGCCGCAGTGAAAAGTCTGACCTCTAGCGGTTGCAACTGGTTTTTTAACTTTAAATCGACCAGCGTTTTTTAAAGATGCATCTTTACAGAGTATTTTATACTGTGTGGTGCTATCACAAATGTAGAAGTTTTTCAGTTTAAATATTCAATTGTTCATTGCTAGTATACATACGAATAAAATTGATTTTGTATATTGATCTTGTATTATGCGACCTTGGATAATTTCTATATATCTTATTGTTATCAATTTCTATCTAATTCCACCTGGTCATGGAACACCCTATGTATAATTTCAATCTTTTGGTATTCACTGTGAGTTTTTATAATGCAACATACGGTCTGTCTTGGTAAATGTGCCATATCGATAATGTTAAGTGTCATTAACATCGAACTGGTGGGTAGTGTTAATTCTTCAATGTCCTTATGAATTGTGGGATTAGGATTACTTACAATTTTAGCCATTCTTGGGGAAGGAGTGTTGAGAACCGTTCTGCCTGGTCCCCCGGGGGTGCTGTATAAGTGTCCGCTGGGGAATTTATTGGATGTTGAGACCAATGACGTGTTCCGTTATCAATAAATAAGAATGAAGCTTACCTGCTGCTCACAGTCTGGGGGGCTTCCAGTAGGAAGAGGGCTCACCAAGGATCTGGTAAGCAGGCGGGCACATGGGGGGCTGTTTTTGTGTTTAGGACCAAAGGGCAGGAGGTTCCCCAAGAAGCTGCCCCGTTTGAAATCCCAGAGGACGGAGAGCAGACCTATGGCCTCTCCTGACAGGTCACTGGGGGAGTCTGGGGTGGGCAGAGGGGGAGACTAGCCTCTTCTTGATTTTTGCAAAATCTTCTGATGTGTTTCCTTTTATATTCAGTTCTTTCCATGTCGTTTCATGTATTTTGAAGCTCCGACATTGAGTACTTTTTTAAGGATTCTTTTGTCTCCTTTATAAATTGACCCTTTGAGAATCATGAATTGTAAACCTCTAACTCTGATAACTATCGTTGTTTTGAACTTTGCTTTCTCATTATTAAATTAGCTGCCCCAGCTTTCTGTAGACTTGGGTTTAAACAGTAGGTCTTTTTTCCCTTCTGTCTTTCTCTATTTTTTATTTCCAGCCGTATTTAGATATAATTCACCCGGAGCACTATGTGAGTTCACCTGGAGCACTAGGAGAGGCGTACAAGACAGCAAGTTGATACAAAGAGTGAAACGGTGCCACCGGAAGGTCTGCCAGCCCATCCTCCACCGCACACGATTACCATTCGGTCGTCGCTACGAGAGCACATTACAGCCTCACCCTCATGACCTCTTTAAAGTAAACCCGGCCGTACTATTAACTGCAGTCACCACGTGAGTCTTGACCCCCGGATCTTATCTTACTCATCTCAGAACCCAACGTGTGTACCCCGGCGCCGACACCTGCCCTTTGCCCGGCCCTCGTTTCCTGGCAACCGCCAGTCTGCATTCTGTTGCCGTGACCTTGACGTTTCCAGAATCCATATACGTGACGTCACGCAACGTTTGTCTTTCTCTACCAGACTGACTTTGCTTTGCGCGGTGCTCTCAAGGTCCGCCCATATTGTTGCAAATGACAGGGCTGACTCCTTTTCCTGGCTGAGTAATATTCCACTATGCTCGTACCTCACTGTCGCTTTCCCTCCGGTGTTTAAGCTTTAATAGTTCCACTCTTTTTAACTTTTGTTGCTGTTCCTTTACATTTTAACACTAAACATACATTTTTATCTAATACAAAGGCGATGGAGAGGAATGAAAGAAGAAGAATGAAGAGAAAATGATCCCCACCAAGGGACAGGCGTGCTACGAATTTCCTAAGTTTACTTAGAGTTTCTCTTAGTTTATAGTACCGGAACCTCCTGTGGAACAAAACGAGGCTCTGTTCACTCTTCCCCTCAAAAGTAACAGCTGGCGGCAGATGAGAGTTCTCCGCCTGCTTCTCAGAGGAAGCACACTTCAACAGATGAAACTCAGAAGGAGAAGGAGGAGAAGGAGAAGGAGGAGAAGGAGAAGAAAAAGGCGAGGAGGAGGAGGAGGGGGAGGGGGAGGAGGAGGAAGAGAGAAAGAGAGAAAGAGAGAAAGAAAGAAAGAAAGAAAGAAAGAAAGAAAGAAAGAAAGAAAGAAAGAAAGAAAAGAAAGAAAAGAAAGAAAAGAAAGAAAGAAGCTGCCTTTCCCCTGGTGGAAGCCGCGCCCCCCCCCCCCCCCCCCCCCCCCCCCCCCCCCCGCCCCCCTACTCTGGGGGACTGGGCAGCCGGGAGACGTCGGGAAGCCGGAGAGGGGCTGCGTTCGGGGACCCCGCCGGGCCACGTTCCCCCACGCAGCCTTCACACTCGTTTTCTCTGTCTACAGCGAATGAACTGGGTCACCACCACGCTGGAGGCTGCGCCCAAACTCAATCCACCTTACCCTCCTGCCTCTCAGCCTTCCTGCCTTTCAACCGTGTGACGTCACATAACACGAATTTTTATTAAATTTATTTTTCGACTACGCTTTACATTCAGTGTTATTTTGTGTTCATTTCAGGCGTGTGGCGTGGTGGTTGGGCAGTCGGGTGCTTTACAAAGCGGTCCCCCCAGTATTTCAAGTTCGCACCCGGCAGGCAACTTACACAGTTAGGACAGCTGACTTCATACCCCCTGCTGCTCCTTCCATCCGGTGGCTGTTCCGGAGCCACCAATCCATGCTGCTTCCTCATGTCACCTTCCCCACCCCAGACCCTTCCCTCTGGCAACTGTCAGTCTGCTCCCCGTGTCCGTGAGTCTGTCTTAGTTTGTTCATTTATTTCGCTCTTTAGATCCCACATGTGTACAATAGACTATAACGCGATCCTAACACTCATCTGAGCAAACCGCTTTACTTATTTTGAACTCATCTCAAAAAATGTTTTCATTCTACATGTTTTATCTAGTCGAGATTTTTGCATGCTAACTTAATCAGAACCTGAAAGCATTTTTGGACAACTGAGAGGACAGCAACAACGAAATCCAGCTGGTGTGTTTCATCCAGAATCACCTGAACAGGGGTCCTCGGTCCTGGCTGCGTATTGCTTGTTTTCTGGGAAATGACTGGCTTTAGTTTCTGGGACGAGGCTCAGGCCACCTGTACTTTTAAATCCCCTCTGGTCTGTGTGACATGCAGGTAGGGCCGATGACCACTGACTCAGACGTTTCATGTAATGATGCTCAAAAGCCCTGATGAGCTGGATGGTGGCCACGGTAACCTCTTCCCTGAGTATAGACGCTCACATTTGTTGAGGTTTAACACTGAATCCATAGATAAGTCAAAAGTCAGTTGCTAGGACTTTGATTACTAAAACTTCGTCAAAAATATTTTTATCTACCTCATCCTGGGTTTGTTGCTTGTCGACACCATCTCAGGGGAGCTGAGGTGGTCACGCCTCAGTGAGCTGAGCTGTGCAGCCCCCTAGATCTTTGAAAAGAAGCCAAGCGACTGATTGTGGTTTTACTAGCACATTAATGAAGAAATATTGTAATTAGGGTGATAATTTGGAAGAATGGAAATCAAGAACGTCAAACAATGCTAAAAATAAAAGAAAAAATGAGCATATTTTTGGACATATCAGATGTTTAGGCTGGATGAACACGTGTGTATTTCCCTGGTTAGGAGCTCAAAATCAGCAAGGCGCTAAACTGAGAACGTAGCGATGGGAAAGTGTTAGGCTCTAACTGGCGGGAATATACGTTAAGATGTCCAGAAACGCACTCGTGGCAGACTGAAGCTCCGAGAGACCCTGGGAAAAGTGCCGTTTTATGTAAAAGTCTGTCTTCTCTGTAAAGGGAAGTCTGAAAACAACTGGACAAGTACCCGAAATTTTAGGGCTCATATTTTGGATTATTCAGAACAAAACCAACAATGTACTTTGGCAAAATAAAAAGTAAAATAAAAATAGGCCAAGAACTTGAACAGACACTCCTCTAAAGAAGACACGCAGGTGTATGTGTAACTGCTGGAAATCACCATCCATCGGATAAATGCAAACAAAACCACCATAAAATATCCCATCACAACTCTTAGAATGGTTTACCAGCAAAACCAGAGACAGCAAGTGCTGGGGAGAGTGGAGGAAGGGGAGCCCTCCTGCCCTGTTGGGGGGAATGCAGACTGGGGCAGCCCCTGTGGACAGCAGTGTGGAGGCTCCTGGAAAACTAAACATGGAACTGCCATGTGATGCAGATTCCAGACCCAGGCATAAATCCACACAAATGAAATCATTATCCCAGAAAGAGGCTGCCGCTCCACGTGTATTGCGGCGTCATTCCATTATTCACAGCAGCCCAAACGTGGAAACAACCTCAGGATCTACAGACTGGCGGACGGATAAAGAATGTGCATCTATAGATAAAGAAGGTATGCACACACACACACACACACACAGTCTGTCTGGGAAAAGTCTAGCAAGTGTCAGCATAGCAAGAACGGTTTGCGTGACATCGATGTCACCTGGCAGTCAGGGAGAGGGGACTGGAATGTGCGTGTGTGAACTATGACGACTTCACTGTACTGGTCAGTGGGGCTGTATACACCGTTGAGTGAGCATGTGTACTGTGTGGCCGTCGCATTCAAGATGACTGAGCAAGTAGAGCAACGAATCTGCATCAAATTTTGTGTTAAGCCTGAACATTGCTCGGCAGAAACTATTCAGATGATTCAGAGGCCGCAGCTGTGGGCAGCTGGTGACTGGCGGCTCCATCCTGACAACGTTCCTGCTCACACAGCACGTCTTGTGCAGAGTTTGTTGGTGAAACATCAAATCACCCAGGTGACTCAACCCCCCTACAGCCCAGATGTGGTGCCCTGTGACTTCTGATTTTTCCCCAAACTACAATCACCTTTGAAAGGGAAGAGATTTCAGACCATTGATGAGATTCAGGAAAATACAACAGGGCAGCTGATGGTGATCGGGAGAACTGCGTGAGGCCCCAGGTGTCTACTTTGAAGGGGCCTGAGGTGTCACTGTCCTGTGTACAGTGTTTCCTGTGTCTTTTTCAGTAAATGTCTCCATTTTTTATATTACATGGCTGGACACCTTCTGGACAGACCTCATGTTATTCGAGTATATCAGGACGAGCTACAATAATCTTTCACATTTCTTTGTAAATAAATATAAATTGAGTTTTAAAAATTCCTTTGTAGCATATCGTCTAGAAAGGTTGCTTTGTTTTGTTTTGTTTTGTTGTTTGCTGGCTCCAGGAGACCTAGACGGTTGGCGCCCACTTACAGAAGTTCAGGAGCCCTGGCAGTGGGTGGGGGAGCCCCCTCTGCGTCTCCTGGAAACGCGGCAGCGCCGTGTTCCTAGTTCTCGTGTAACGTGAGCCGGCCAGTTGGCACAGCGACCCTGCAGGCAAACCTGCACGCGACCGCACTGCGAGGCTGCGGGGCCCTGCCCCTGCGGTGTAGGCGCTGCGCCTGCCGCCTCTGCCAGCCGCCCGCGTGCCCCTGCCGCACAGCGGGGAAAACGAATCCCGAGTCTGCCACGCTCAGGGCTGCTATTTCCGTTGGGGATCATGTTACCATAGTAATCTATTCCCCGTGGCTCAGAGAAGACTTATTTTGCTTAAGTGCTATTTTTATATTATTCAGAATGAAATAGAGATAAAACGCTGGAATGTTTTTCTTTGGTCTCTAGCCTGAGCCGCCATTCGGGCGGAAGGGCGCAGGTAATCACTGTGTCCGGTTAGCGACGTTCTTACACTCTGTGCCAGCTCCTGGGGCCGCCGTCGCCAGGAAAATGACCATGGGAGTGGGGACTGGGGTGTATTCCCGTTTTCTTTTCTCTTTTCATTCGTGATTGTCCTGAGTGGGGGCAGAATGGACACTACTCCCCAAATGTGGTCTGGATGGAGACAGAGAGACAGAGAGAGAGAGAAATATTCTGGCCTCTTTCAACCTCTCTCGCTTCCGTGGCACCTGTGAACTGAGTTCAGCCCGTGTGTGTTTCCCACGTTGTTGTGCCTTAAAGAACTCCCAAACACCCGACTTCAGTCGGCGCTCATAGCTCAGTACGTCCAGTGTACCGACTCCATTACATTGCTACAGCAACTGGCGCTTGGTATAGGTACCTTAGACCAGGACCGAAGTGATGGTTCTGAAGTCATCCCGACACCTTCCGCTTCTCTCCCAGGTGGCCGACACCTGAACACAAACCACCCGGCTTGACGCCAGCTCTCTTGAGTCTTGGTGTTGAGATCGGGGAGGGGGCACCTGACCTGCGTTCGGTTCCAGTTGAAAATAAGGAGAGCACCACTGTAGTAGCTGGTGTGATAAGAGAGAATGCTGTGACAACTGCCACCATTTCCCTACTGGAGGCAAGCCGAGGGAGCATTCTGACAGGAGAAAAAGGCATTACTGGCCCCGAGAACAGGTGACTCCAGCCCGTGATGGGTGGAGGGGCAGAAGCCGAGAGACAGAGACAGATGGCCTTCACATCCCTGTTTGTTCTCTGCCGACCGACCCACAGCCAGCTCCATCCGACAGCTGCCGTCACCCTGCGTGGGGTGTGGCGGGCCCGTAGCACTCACTTTGTTTAGAGTCGGGCAGCAGCTGTGGAACAAAAACTTCGTCACAGATGTCGTCAAATGGTGGCATTTTAAAAACTGCCCGGAAAGGCATCTGTTCAGCTTGCTCATGGGTCGGATTTACCCAACAGACCTTCGTGAAACATCAGGTGGTGGCCACAGGCCCTGCTTTACTTGCGCTGGTGCCCGTGTTCCTTCTTTTCTCTGTGCACGGGGCGAGCGTTGGCGTCTGCAGCTTTGGCTTCTCATCGGACGCTCTTCTGTGCGTCCCTCACCCAATGATCGGATGGCAGAGACCTTGGCCAGCGTCTCCAACGGTCACTGTGGGTGATGACAGGTGTCGATGACATGACGTGGAGACACGGAAAGTTGGAGAAGGCGGGCGCAGTGCGTTGAAAGTGCTCTGTGTGTATGAATGGAAACTGCAGTGATTCAAATTTATCTTCAACGGAACACACAGGGAAGGTCTTTCCACAGCCCATTTCCCATCGCAGCGCTCACTCCTGGTGCTCCTTTCTGGGTGGATTTCTTGAAACCCACACCGAGGCCCTGCAAGTCTGTGTTCTGCAGAGGCAGAAGCAAAGGGAAAGTCTCTGTGGTTTTTTGGTTTGTTTATTTGTTTATTTGTTTATCCAGTGCCTCTCCGACAGGGTCTCCAATGTGCCAGGAAAGTTACCCGTGGTGGTGATTGTATGTATAAGGAATAATAGTTCATTAATAATAATTTCCTCGTCCTTCTGCGTTTAGTGCAGTATGAAAATGTGAATGCAAACAGTGGAACTCAGATACCCAAACAGGGGACCTGTGAAATGAAAGAAACGCCACCTCTCTCATGGACCCTGACCGTAAGAACCAGACCAAATAGTGTTTTGCAAAATCAGTTTGGGGTCTAAATAAAACTGAACATATTCTGCCATTGTTTCTCTGTGACTGTCATGAACTTTGATATAATCAGAAGAACATGTGTTTTGGGATTAAAAATACCCTAGTTCGAATCCGAGCTCCACCATCTTTTAGTTATGAATCACTTGGGAAAAAATCACAAAACTGCTACAATCATCAGTTGTGAGAGGGGAATGGAGTTTATCAAAGCTAATTGTTGTGAAAACTGTGAGTTAATGTTTAATCCAAGAATTGTTCATTTTCGTGGCTCTTTTTCTCCTCTTCTTCCTCCCCTCTGTCCCTTTGCTCCTAATCCTTCCTTTTCTGTCTCTCCAAAGTGAGGAGCGTTTGCTGAAGTCAATCTTGTGCCACAAACGTGTCCTTTAAAATCAGGGCAAAGTACTAAACTTCTTCAATCTCTTCTCCCCTTTATCTACAAAACTTATTTATTAACAACCTTTATGAGTGACATTATGTAAAATGTATGTGTGAAAGTTTCCTAGAAAACTAGTGTTCAAAAAGAGATTTCTTTTCCTTCCTTTATTTCTTTGTTAAATTTTCTATAAAGCTTTCATTTCGGAACACCATTGAGTTTACATGCATTTTACCCCGTCCGTTTCTCTGACTTACCAATGGAGGAAATCGGGGTAGCGAGGGAATCTGACAGTGTGAAGGAGTGTTTGAGACCGTGATTCAGATCTGGGTGTCAGGCACACTCTAACGTCCCAGGCTGTAGTCCAGCCACTGGAAAGGTCAGAGTGAACAAGATGGGTCAAGGCCCCACCTGCACGGGGTCTTTAGAGACAAACTATATTTTAAAGACAAAGAGGCAGAAGATACAAACAGCAGCAATACATAAAAAAGTTTCTGGATAGAAAAATTTTAGATGGTATGGTAGTTTTTGAATATTGTCATAAAATCAAGAGCTCCAAATTAACTTACCCAATCTTCTAAAAACTTCACTGGATCCATTAATCCCTCTTGAATAAACTTATATCACTGGCTTAACCAACCTAATTTTTATTTCTTTCCTTGTTTTCTCAGCAACAGTTCCCCAAATACAAAAACTGTGGGTTTCAGTTACTGCTTCCATCCAGCTGATTCCAGTGGGGGCGTAGGCAGCTGTGGGGGGCTCCGGGTCGGCCCCCTCATCTCCCACTGAGCTCCTCACAGGCCCGCGGGCTGAGGCCTTCACAGACACCATCCGTCAGGGCGGGGTTCTTGTTCCCGGGGAGGAGATTGTATGTAAGAGTGTCCCCTTCTGCTCCCAAATCCACCGGGGACTTGGGAAATCAATTATTTCAGGCAACCTTGCGCCACACCCGGACGACCCCGGCTTGTGTTCTCGCCGCGCAGGCAACCCCCTCAGCGCTATCCTCCCCAGTCTCGTTTTCTCTTGCTCTTTCTTCCCTAAACCCCTATCTTAAACTCTGGAACAACTACTTTTCCACTCATTTCATGGTAAAGAAGTGAATTTTAAATAATCACCCTTCATTTTGAAAACGACTCGGGCCCATTTTCTGTTCCCGAACCCCGGGTCTCCCCAGAGGACCTCGGGCGGTGTGCCCCACTCCCCGGAGCCCGCGGGTCTTGCAGCAGAAAGTTGGAACCCGACACGTCCAGGCTGCAAGGCGCCTTTCAGAACCTGGCTGCTCCGCCCCGTGAGTCTCCTGTGCACGTGCTGTAACCTGCTCTGCCCTTCTTCATTTTTGTTGTCCGCAGAGAAATCCCGTCTTCACGTTCTTTGACCTCTTGAAGCTCTTGCCAACGTAAGCCGCTCTCTCCCAGGGACGCGTTCCCTTCTCAGAGCTCCTCATTTTCCACGACCTTTCCGGTCGTTCGGTCATTCCTTCCCATCCTGCCCATCCCTGGGATCACTCCCCTGCCCGCGTCAGAGACGTGTGCACGCTTCTCGGCCTCCCACCCTCCCACCGCCCGCTGAAGTTGCTCTTCACCATCAAACTCCGGAGTGGGTGAGGTTTTGTTAGCATCTACATTTTGTTTCGTTTCTGTAACTTTCAGAATCAGGTCAAAGCCTCGTGGATGGCATCTGTGATCCTTTTACTTTTTGGGGGGATGGAATAATTTGGTCTTCAAAGGCCCATCTCTCATGCACTCAAGTTGCTGAAGGTAGGAGCTTGCGTTCTGGAATCAAGAAGCCCGCTTGCCGTTTCCATGGTTACAGCTGTCCAGGCAACCACAAACGCATGACTGCACAGGAGCAGGGCATTCGCCGCATGAATAAAACTGCAGCCTCACTAGCATTAAAAGGTAAAATTTCAGGCATGGTATGGGAGGCATCTAGCTGACACACCTCATTCATCCGCCTCGACAGCTGGGTCAGCTTTTCCGGCGGATCCCAAACTCCAAACCCGTGGGCGGAGCTTCCTCCTCTCCCAGGGCGACGTGCAGTTGGGAAAGGCCCCAGTGGGCTGCCCGGACACTCTCTTCCTTTCTCTCTCTGACGTTTCTCCTGATGGCGGCTGTCACCCCCACTGTCACCGAGACACCCTTGGCCACCTTGGGACGTCCGACCGGGCCGCACGAGGCCTTGGCCCGAGGCTCGTTCTGCTTGCTGAGGTGGTTTGCGGTGTTTCTTTGACCCAAGTTCTAAGACAGGAAACGTGCACGTCGCTTAGCTCTGAACCCTTTGTCATTTCCTAGGGTTTTCTCGGTGGGTGGGAAGGAAGCCGTGCACATAGAGTTCCTGGTGCTGCACGCAGTGTTTTCCACTTACTTTGGAATTTTAATCGTGATAATTGGGCTCCTTGGTTGGGAGAGCTAAGTGGCTATTTTCTCGTTTTACAAACGAGCCAGTAAAGAATGAAATGAAGCTGGAAACTGAACTTCTTGCTTTCAAGTCCAATAGTCAAGCAGAGTATTCCAGTGAACACATTTGGACTGGAACAGCTCTTGATTTATTGAATATAAATCATGTATTGAATATAATAACAGTGAAATTCCCATCTGAGTTAGTGCCATATATATGTATTTATTCAGTGCATATGTGTCCTTGTGGTCCGATTCTGATCCAAGCCTGGGGGAACGGTATTCGCAGATGTCGGGGATATTGTCTAAATAGCTAATATTTAGACAGAGAAATATTGTCTAAATAGCTGGAAGGGCTCCAGAGTGGCAGAGTGCAGTGTGTGAAGGAGCGTTCGATGCCTGCACCTAGGACGCGGCCGCACTGTGGAGGTCTTGGGGTGGAAGCCGCACTGCGTCACAAGGAAAACGGCCTTTTCTGCAGGAGGAGGGAATGAGCGTGTTTGCTTTGCAGAAACACCTTGTTTCTCGATAACTCCTCAAAGCCTCCTGCTTGACCCCATAAGTAGCTCTTCCACAGCGGCTTTAAAAACAGCCTATGAATAAATTTCCATATGTAAAACAACGAATAAAGAAATCTCTCTGGATGGATTCCAATGGCTCTTCTATATTAAATGGCTCCAGAAAAGGCGCCCATGGTACCTGTCACATGAAAAACAGTCACCGAGTTATGGGTGTATTATAATCCCCTTCTTGATAAAAATGATAAAAGCCTATAACCTAAATGTGCACACCTATTTACGTTTGCTTAGGCAAGGGAACCACGAAAAACAGCAAACTGTTAGCAGTGATTTCCTGAAGAGACTGGGAATCCAGGAAAGATAGCTAGTTTTAGCTGAACCGTGCTGGTATTTTTGGCTAGTCGAATACAGAAGTTGACCTTGTGAAGGTGAAATGATGGAACCGCACGACCTGAGTGAAGCGAAGGGGGGTGCCCCATGGCACTGCCGTCCAGGGGAGGTGTGCTGAGAGTCACACCTGCAAGCCACACGTATGTTTCTAAATTTTCTAGAAGTTACATTTAAGTGTAAAAACAAGTATGAAACTAATTTAATGAGTATGTTTTGACCAGCTGCAGCCAAGATGTGATCCGTGACCTGCAGTCACTAGCAGATGGGCTATTTCACATCGTTTTCCTGTGTAGTCTTTGAAACCCAGGGTGTGTTTTACACCAGGAGCCACAGTTCAAGTGCACAGTAGCCACATGTGGACAGTGGCAGCCATGTTGGACAGGGCAGCTCTGGGAAAATTGGACAGTTTTGTTTGCTTCTGGGAAGTTCACGGGCAGAGACAGTTTCACGGTTTGTGAGCTCAGGGTCGGCATGGCCACACCTGGCCTGGCCCCGTGATCTCAGTCTTGGTTCAGCTTCCTACTTTCCAGCTGTACCATTTTCCCATTGAAAAGCCTTAGCATTATTTAATACATTTCATTATTGCCAGTGTGCATGAAGAGTTATCACCAAATTTACAGTTGAAAGTGAGAAACTGTTTTGTAGAAGAGAATAAGAAATCAGCTTCTTTTAAAAATCTATGAACATAATTTTCTAGGGGCAAAAAGATATTATGATACTAATTCTGAATTTTAGCTGTGGAAGTTTGAACAACTATAAATATTTCCTACGGAAGGGGAGGACAAAATTCCAAAAAATAAAAAAATAAAAATTCCTCAGCCAAGACTTTCATGACCAAATATCTCATCCAAATATCCAGATGAATAGTTTTTTCTTTAACATGCGATTCAGCTGCTGAGAGGCTGAGCATATTTGGGTAACTGTGGTAAGTCCCCCCAGGATTTGTTTCTCCAGTTACTTATGGATAACTCATTTTAAGTGGTTCTCATTTTTTTAAAAGCCATGTGATATAAACAAAATGCATTATAGTATCTTGTGGAAGAATATTTTTGATGTTGAATTTAAGAAGACTGCCAGAGATCTTAAAATTCTAAATTCTATGATTACTGGAAGGTGACTTGTAGAGAACAGAAGACAAGAAAAAATTATAATAGTAAAGCTAAACAAAGGAAATACTTTTCCTGCATGGGCCAGGGACTGAGCTGGGGTGTCCTCCCCACACACCAAAGGTTGCAGGTTTGATTCCTGGTCAGGGCACACGCCTGGGTCGCAGGTTCGATCCCCGGTCAGGATGCACGCAGGAGGCAACCGATCGATGTTTCTCTCTCTCTCTCTTCCCCCCTCCCCCTTCCTCTCGCAAAGGTATGAAAATGGACATTCACTCCACTAAATCCCAGATTTATTAGTCAGGATCATTGGATATTAGAAGAGTGCATTTGTACATGGCCTTGGCTGAAAACTCGACTGCTTCCCTGGGGACGTGATGTTGGCTACTCTTAGCTCTTCATCGTTCTTTTTATTCACATCCCAACCACGACCCAAGAACTTCCTTCATTCGGGTTCGTGTGCGTGATCACTGAGGGCTGTCACGTTCTTATCCGGGCCAAGGGAAAGAAATGAGAATGATTTTGCAGTGTTTTAATTGCCAGCCAGTAATTAAAATATCTAGTCTTAAGAAAATTTGATATACAAATATCCAACATATGAAACAATGAACATTTGGAGGATGATTATCACTTTGAAAAATAATTTATCATTTTACAAAATAATGCACTGCCTTTTCTCAGTTTTTGTTTTTGTTTTTGTTTTTGCTTTTACACAGACAGTCTCCCTCCTAAAGTGACTATACATTTATTCACAAAGGTATTCTCAGGAAAGCATCTGCCACAAACGGCGAGGTACATCAGTATAGCACTCTTCCTTATAAGCGGGTTTTTCAAGATGCATCAATGGTAAGTGAAGCGCTTTGAATTTTACCCAACGCTATTGAAATTAAACTACATTTTCTAGACACTCCTCCACCCAACCCTGGCAATCAATAAATCAATAAATCAATGAATGAGGTGAGCAACGGCATGACCGAATCGGAAGCACAAGGAACACGATGCAAAAGTGGGCGCGCTGTCACAGCCCTCCACGGTGCGCGGGACGCTCTGAGGACGGGACTCTGAACAGAAGTGGAAGGGAAACCCCAAGTCACTCTCGAGAAGACCCCAATTTGTCGTCCCTCAACTTGCAACCCTGCTGCTGTTTCACGCTTTCTTATTCCCCTCCTGTTCGGCTTCCTCGACGCTGCTGAGACCACTATGTATGTAGAGTGGTATTTCATGCGAGAGCAGCTGGTACTGACAACTCCAGCACTTGGTTTAACTTCGTGAATGCATCTGTCAGTGATGTCTGAGGGTGGCCAGAAGCCGTCTTTTCCGGGACATTGCCGGGCAGGATGTCACTGGCTCCAAGCCAATTCCTCTGTGGCCACCGCGCTCCCCTGTGAAGCAGCGCCTCCCGAGCCCTGAGCGTAAATGAGCTACTGGGGAAAGAATGCTGTTGGTGTTGTCTGAAGGAGCAGAGAAGACTTGGAATTACATTCTTGTGTGTATGATCTTTACTTTGGGGAACAAAACAAAGAAATCAGAACCAACGGCAAAAAGGAAATCACGGGAAGACGCACCGAGTACCAAGAACAGGCCGACAACTCCCCTGCTCCTGTGCATCTGACTTAGAACACCTCAGGCAGCTCACTGCGCCCAGCGCTCATTCTGAGTCCTAACACGCGAGACAGAGGTGTGGGTGCAGCAGGGACGTTTGTTAGGGTATCGTTTTCTCGGAACTCCCCGGGCCCATTCTTAAATGCACAGGACAAGCCCGGGTTTAGGCACGACCAGGGTGTCGGTGCCCATGCCTCCTCTGAAAACTGAAATCTAATATTTCAAGTCGAGTTTTGATGTTCCATACCAAAAAGGTTTCTAAAACTCTAGAATATAATTCAGCCTAGACAATCAAATGCATTACACCCTTAATTTGGCACATTCCTCTCACTTTACAACAAGGGTCACGGCTTGATGGAGTTTATTCATGGTCTCTCAAAAACGAACATTTCAGAAGTGGCGACAATCACCCAAAAGCCACAGACGACCATTCACCCGACTAAATTGTGGCGTCACCAAGCGCACATCATTTTCCCTGGAGTGACTGGGTTCTGAGAGGCAGGGTGGTGCAGCGGCCAAGGGCGTGGTCCTGGAGAGCGCCTGGAGCTCCGCTACTTAGTGAGCACGTTGCGGGGTCAGCCCCGGACTCCTGTCCCTGGTCTGCCCACAGGAGGTCCTAGGAACAGCGGCCACTTCAGAGAGCTGTTCCGAGCGCCACGTGTGTTCACACACGCAGAGCACGCGAAACTGGCCGGCATCATTACGGCTGCTCTCCCCTCTTTCTGATGTATCATAAGCAGAAGCTGGGTTTTGCAACACTACTTGGGTTTTGGTTGATGCTAAACCATCTCCAATTTGTCTGGTCCATGGAACTGTTACTACTTTTGGAAATAAAGCGAATTCAGCCTTTTTCTACTGATTTGAATTAAATGCTGATGGTGTGCGGTGAGGAAACTTCTAGTATTTCCACGGTGGCTTCAGTAGACACCAGTGATACAATTTAAACTTGAAAACGTTTCCAGCACCCCAGGTGAAAGCGCTTTCCCTCTGCTGGTTCAGTGAAGGCGGGATTGAGCTAAACTACCTTGAAAACAATAGAAGAAACAAGCAGTTAAGAATGTTCTCTCTGCAGGGAAGAGTGTATTTCCACATCTGCTGAAACGAATCATTATTTTCAGGAAATTTTAATTGCCCCAAAATATGTAAGTCACTGGAGGAAAGAAGAGGAAACTGCTGGGTTTTTTGAATGCCTTTTGAATCGACGTTATCACACTGATTAAACATAGAATTTAATTTTGCTTAGATGTGAGAGTGTTAGAACTAATTTTCATCTGGATACTACGAGCACGCCACCCAGCACCTTGTTCTGTTTAAGGTGCTTAAATCATTCCTCCGGATAGGGGTCCTTTTCTGACACGCAGAACATGCGCTGCCTTTTAGAAAATTCAGTTCTATTCATAAGGCCTCATACTTATCCTGATCAGCGATTTAACCTGAAAAGGGCCATTGAAACACACACACACAAACTTGAAGTGAAACATTTTTCTGGCCAGATGGTAAAAACCATCAGTCATCCAAATGGATTAGGACCAACGGCTCTTCCCTTTCTGAAAGGAAACCCGGGCGAACCGCCACTCTGGGCGGCACCCCCGGCCCTCACTCGTTCTCAGAAAGGGTTCGATCGTGCCCCCGCGCGAGGAGCTCCCTTGAGTTAACTGTGCACTACAATTACATATATGTTCTTAAGAAATAATTTGCTAGTATTTGTGTTTTGAAGCGAAACTGTAGGGCTCAGTGAAAAGTCCTCCATGAGTACCCGTCTCTAGGGGCCCTAAAAATGTAAGAAAAGCATTAATATTTCAGCTACATTAATTTTTGCATATAAAAATATCTATTGTCGGAGTCCACTACATGAAGTGAGTGCATTTGTCTTCCTTGAAAAAGCTACAGATATCCTGTGGGTTATGGCAACAGTACAAGAACACGAGGTGAATTTATTTATCAACAAAAGAAATTGTCAAACAAATTGTGAAAGCAAAAGCAGGCTACAAAACAAGGGGTTTTGTTTTTGGATAGCTGTTGCCTTATTTAAAGACGTTACACGTTATGACGCCACGGTGGATAAATGCTATAAAGTGTAAGTTAACATCTGCTGATTTACTTGGAGACCCCTGCCCCGGCTCCGAGGCCTGCGGAAAACACAGACACGCATGGCACACGCCTCCTCCTCCTCCTCTTCCACGCGTCACAACCTGGTGGTCACGTAGTCTTCGTGGGCGACCGTGTCAGGGAGGGCGGCATCATGGTCCGAGCTGGAGTCCTCCTCCCGGGCGTGCCCCTCCTTGGGGATGATGGGGACGGTGTCCTCCACCACTGCCTTCCCCGACTTGAAGGGGCAGACGCGCCTGCCCACCTGCATGGGCAGGCTGTCCGCGCTCCGCTCCCGGTGGTCCACCAGGACGCACTGTTCGCTGAGCCCCGGGATGCCGCGCTCACCCCGGGCGGACAGCCCGCGAGCCTCCAGCTGGCCGTTTCTCTCCAGGGACCCTTCCACCTGGCGACGGGCCACCTCTTCGGACACAGACGCGATCTGGTTTGCGTGTGGTTGCTCGGCCGCGCTGTGTTTGGACCGTCTGTGGAACAACCCGAAGTGTTTGATGTCGGCCACGAAGTTCACCCTCCTCTGCTTCTCCCGAGGAGGGGGCTCCTGCCCCACCAGGGCGGAACCATTGCTCATGGGGTGCCGCTCGGCGGCGATGGCTGCGGAGCGCGGGTGGATCAGGGTGGTCAGGTCGAAGAGGCTGAAGTTCTTCTTCTTGTCCTTGCCGGGACCCTCATCACCCCTGTCCTCTGGGTCCGTGGAGTAGGAGCAGCCCTTCGGGGCCGGGGCGGGCTGGACTGGGGAGAGTTTGCCCCCTCGTAGCAGCCCCAGGACCTCGAAGCGGAAGCTGGAGATGTCTTGCTTCAGCTCCTGAGTGAGAGACAGGGGAAGATGACGTTAGTGGGCATCAGGGAGCACCACCAGCTCCTTTCATCCGACACACGGGTCTGGTGGGTTCTCGCATGCTTAAGGGCTATGGCTCTGCCATGGTTCTGTCTAGAATTTCCCATTTCCTCCCCGGCACAGTGTCATGGCCGATGTCTGTGAATGTCCCCATTTGAGTCTGGTAGTGGCAAGGAGGCGTCCTATGGTCGGTACGGAAAGAAACAGGAAGCGTTCTCTTTCCCACCACTGCGTAGTCAGTATCTCGGTTTGGGGGGGCTACACTTTCAGACACTTCCCCTTCAAAGAGTCACCTGCTTCCACACCACTGCACATGCTCCCGGGGTCACCCCTGGGACAGAGCTGTCACATGGGCACGCTTGGCCGTCCGGAGGGACACAGAAAACAGCATGAGTGTGACTCCCCCTACCCCGGAGTCAGCAGCTGCGCAGTGGGTTTCAGCCCCACGTCTGGGAGCGCCACTGCGTCTTGCAAATGGTTCATTGCGCCAGACAGCCTTTCTGAGATTCATCCTCTTCCTTCTCTTTTTGGACGTGCGACTGCTCGTGGCCAACCTGACGGGGCCTTTGGGATGGACCCCCTCCAGGCCCTCCCCCAAGCACCAAGCACTGTTTCCCTCCGAATGTCAATGCTGTGCCTGGGAAGGGCATCTGGGGCACTCACCAGCCAACGTTCAGAGTGCGTTAAACCTTGTGGCTCGGCCATCTGCCTGCCTAACCAGCTGCTGCCCTCTGCCCTCCATCACTCCCGCTGCTTTGCTCTGTTAAAGGGCCCTGGAGGGTGATTTCTTTGTTTCTGCCTGTAAGCCCTTACTGCCTTTAACCATTCCTCCACAATCTCAAAAACTCAGGCAGAATGAGAGGTAGTTTACACACATACTACGGGTACCTATGTGTATATGTATAATATACATTATATGTATGCCTGTATTTATATTTATTTATATATTTCCCATTTCCCACCTATATCCTCTGATCAAATAAAAATAAAACTCAGGGACAAACGCTAAGTTGTAAGTCACAGTGAAGGTCAAACCCAAAGTGTCCTGCTGCCAAAGCCACAGAAACCACAGAGACGGTCCCTGTGCTGGTGTTTAGCATGCTGGCCACTAAGCGGTTCGGGACCAGAAATCAGACTGAGGCTCCGCAAAACGCAGCCTCGGCCGAGCGTTGCTGGGACCCTGCACAGAGGGTGAAGGGTGGGGGGTCCCCCTGTCTCTGAACAAACCCTCTGGACGCTCCAGGGCCAGTGTGTTTGGGGACAGTGCATTCTGAGAAGAAATGTCACCATGTTTTGTTTTGTTTTTGGATAATTCAGGAGCGTTTTAATTAAAAAACCAGGAGGCCCACAGTCTCGCGGGCGCCCTCCGCTGTGCTTTGGCGCTGATCTGGACTGTGCAGCTCGGGGCTCCGCGCTCCGGGGACCCCACCGCTGGGTGACACCCCGAGACCTGGACACTGGGCGTCACCTTGAAGTTCTCCTCGGTCAGGCCTTCCTCCGTGCGGGCGTCTCGGATCATCGCAGCCACGTACCGCTTCACCAGGCTCCTCATCACCTCCTGGGGGCGTCAGACAGGGCCATGGTCAGTGCACCGCACAGCCCCCTCGGGCGGCCCGGGGGAGGGCTGCACCGGGCCTCAGTGCGCGTGTCAGGAGTGAGCGTGTCAGGGCACGAGGAAGAGCAACTCACCTGGTACTGGTGGTGTCGCCTCAGGTTGTCCGCTGCCCGCCTCTGAAAGGGAAAGGGTGTGTGTTTTTCAGTGCGTTCCGGAGACTGCTGAGTTTGTTCTCGCACGAAGCAGGCAATGGGCAAGGGCTACAGAGCACATCGTGTGAATCCAAGGAGTGAGCAAACCAGAACTGCCCAGCGCACGGTCACCGTCTCTATGGCACTCGGTATATGGAATGAGTTAAAAACGGTGGGAAAAAGCTCTGGCTGCTGTGGCTCGGCAGATTGAGTGCCAGCCTGTGAACCAAAGGGTCCCAGTTCGATTCCCAGTCGGGGCACAGGCCTGGGTTGTGGGCCAGGTCCCCAGGAGGGGGCGCACAAGAGGCAACCACACACTGATGTTTCTCTCCCTTTCTTTCTCCTTCCCTTCCCCCTCTCTAAAAATAAGTAAATAAAATATTTTTTTAAATGGTGGAAATGTTGCATTTCTAACATAAGGTAATGGAGAATTGGGTAACTACAGTTTTCACGTACCCTGAATCGCTTGAGATGATACTAAGAGGCACAGACGGGACATATCAAATAAAGAACAGAAGAAATCACAAATAAAAATTAAAATTTGATGGACTAAAAAGCTAGCATTATAATAATATAAAAGTCTTCATCAATGTCAACACAGCAAGATGAAGCATTTAACCGTGGTGTGTAACGTGTGACCGGAACCTCGTAGCAGACAGCCCGGCACTGGTTTCAACGAGACACACGTTAATGGGAGACTGCTAGTTTAATTATATGGTTGGATTTAACAAAAATAAAGGATTCTGTTCCAACACAGGGTTACTTATGTTATCCTTATTTTTGAACTAAACACGAGTCCTGGATATCCCTTGGACGAGACCAGAGTGGTTTGGAAGCAGAGTGAGGGTGAGCTCGGGGCAGTGAGTCCAGAGTGCAGATTGCAGGGGGAAGATGCTTGATGACTGGAAAAGTCCATTATAAATTGAGTTAAAGAGTAAATGATACTAAAATCATGTATTTGCAGATTTCACAGCTCTTCTAGAGCTGCCATAATCCCAATGTTATATATGTTCCAGAAATATCAGTATTGGTCCTTAAAGAAGGAAACTAGTCAGAATATCTTAAAATAAAAATATTTCTGAAATAAAGGCATGGATTTGGTAAACTGTGAGAGAGCAAAAGAGATAACATATCTTAGGTTTACTTTTGATCTTGTTCTTTACTAAACATTTAATCATGGGCTGATAAAAGTGAATTCTGAGAAGAGTTATGCATACATCTCTGTGAAATGGTGCTAGGGAAAAATCACACAATTGGAGAAGACACTTTTTCTCCTGAGAGACAGAAGATAATGGCATTTCTAGCGGCCCCGGGACTGGACACGTGTGTCCTGATTACCAGACACCGTCCGGAACCCATGACACGACGCCTCGGCTTCCTGGAGGCTGCTAACTACTCGAATGCCATTGGCTCTAACACCGACCTTAAGAAACAAATCTTCACTATGGTTACGGCGTGAATTAAAAGCTGGAAAATCTGAAACAATACAAGTTAGAACACCTTGAAAATGTATTTTATGACGGGGCCACCAGATGGAGGTATGTGACTCTTTTTTGCGACATGCTCAGTGACAATTCAAGATAAGAGAAAAACAACCAGCAAGTGCGAGAAAACAAGCCTTCTGGACCTCCGCGAGCGTGCTCCGAGCACACACAAGTGCTCGCACAAGCTGTGCGCCAGCTTCCACACTCGCGCTGTCAGGGTGGTCCACGGGACGGTGTCCCACGGCTTAAAGGGACAGGAACTCTGAATTTATTACGGGATTTAGCCGCCTCACGTTTTATTAATTTAGGGCTCTACAGCATCTCACCATTCTATTTTAGTCTTTAAAAAACCCATGAAAGTCTCCAAAGAGCAGCTCCAAGTCATAACTTAACTTTAAATTTCCTTAATGTAAAACCGACCACGAGGACGACAGAATCAGAAAACCAGGAGTAAGACGTGAAAGTGGTCAGAGTGTATTCTCATTGGAACCTTACTCATACACAAATTATAAAATTTTAATACAAACACGAAGAGATCAAAGATCACACTTCAAAAAATAATCTTGGGTTATTTTTATGGGGAGAGTTTTTCAAAGCGAAATAGTCTGGCAGAAAGAGAGAGCACAGAAACAGTTTACTAGGGTAGCTTTCAGGGGCTATTCAGCAGCCTTGGCCCGGGAGAAGGCTGTAAATAGTTCATTGTTTTTGCTCCCAATTATTTCCACTTTACGTGATTATACTATCTTTAGTCTTTAAGATCACGTCAGCCAACCGAACTTCGGTATCCTCGGAAAATAAGAATGAATGAAGTTTATCATCTGAGAATTAAAAATAAAAATCAACCACTTTAACAAACGGTGATCACTGAGTCCTGCAGCTCAGATGCCCCCAGGCCCACACAATCTGTCCTCCGACGAGCGTGGCGGGATTGATTCTTGTCTTGTCCACCTTATTGCTATCGCACACATGCGTGTTCTACCTCCGTGCTTTCCAGAAGGTGGGCTGGTGTGGGAGGGGCACACTGGAGCCTGAAGTTTGCTGAGCCGGACCAAGGACTTGACCTCGGAGGCTCTGTCCCTTTTCCTTGTTTTACTTCGCAAGGTGAGGAGAGACGGGTCAGGAGATTTTGAAAATTAAATGAGATAACAGATTTGAGGCTTCTATTGCTAACTCATATTAGTTCCCATCATCTGTCCACTTTTTTCCCTGATTAGTAACATGATTTAATAGTTTTAAAAAATATTCTTAAACTGAAGAAGCTGCGGGTAGTTTGACACACAGCAGGATCACCTGTGAGGCAAGGGAGGGAGACACCACTCAGCTGTCACGGCCTCTTTGTGGGATTGGCGTGGCACGTGGCGGCACGTGGTGGCTGGCACGCAGCACCTTCAGCCCAGGTCGGGGAGGGTGGGGCGTCAGAGATTTGCATGTAGGGAAAAGAGAAGGGGGTGCTTGCAGTAAACATGGAGAGATGTAGCACTTTTCTTCAGGCAGTCAATTTTGTTTTATTCTTTTTAGAGCATTTCAAGGGTCACAGCACACTTAGGAGGAAGGGGCGGAAATTCCCCACATACTTCCCGCCCTCACACTCGGCACGGGGTCCTCCGTCACCCACACGCCCCCAGGGTGGGGTGTCGGTCACAGCTGATGAACCTGCATCGTAACCACCCGATGCCCATGGTTTGCACTGCGGTTCGCTCTCAGGGAAACACCCTATGGGTTTGGACACACGCATGCTGCAACGGTGACCCTGGTGGTGTCACACGGAGTATTCTTACCGCCCTAGAAGTCCCGTGTTCTGTGCCCATTTACCCTTCCTCCATCACAGCCTTGGTAAACCACTGACCTTTATACAGTCTTTTCCAGAATGCCGTACAGTTGAGGTTATACAGTATACGATGTCCTTTCAGACTGGCTTTCTCTTTTTTCTAATACTCATTTAAGGCTCCTCCGTGACTTCTCATGCCTTGAGAGCTCATTTCTTTTTAGTTCTCAACAAGATTCCATCGTCTGGGCGGACCCCAGTTTATTCAACCATTCGCCTGCCACAGGGCATGCTGGCTGCTCCCCAGTGTTGGTAATTATGAGGAAAGCCGCGCCCTGCATCCTGGTGCCTGACTCCTATGGCCATCGGTCGTCAGCTTCTTTCTGCAACTGCCAAGGAGTGTGATGGCTGGACGGTGCGGTCAGATCCTACTTGGTTTTGCAGGAGACCACCAAACAGCCTTCCAAAGGGGTGCACCATCTCACATACCCACCAGCAAGGAATCAGAGTTCCTATTGCCCACAACCTCACCAGCCTTGGGTGGCACTGGTGTCCCCGTTTTTAGCTGATCCAATAGGCTGGTAATGTAGTTGGCCATCTTTCAGGGGGTCCCCAAAGTTCTGTGAACATCTCCGCATGACACTGGACTCTTGCTATGGCCTCTGTGAGTTTTCCTTTGAGGTTTCTGTGTCATGGATCTCAGCCCGCAGGGCCAACTTAAGACCTATTTAATAAGCGCCTACGTGTTCGTGGCCATGAGCTGCAAGAAACCAGCAATGAATAAAACGTGCTTTTTGGCCCTTAAATGATTGACAGTCTGTTAGCTGGAATGTGAAGGACGCGTGTCTACAGATGAAGGCACAGCACACGCGGAAAACACGGGGAGCGCTCCAGGAATGTCCTGCGAGTGCAGGGAAGGAGGAGGTGCTATTGGGCCCAGGAGAGTATCAGTGACAGCCCTCACCCCGGGGGCGGGGTCCCGATGGGACAGGAGGAGTCACAGGACTGGGACCGGCAGCCGCGCAGAGGAGTAGGGGAGCAGAGGTGCCGGTGCTGGAGACCGGGAGATGCGCCCCTGCCCAGGGGCAACGTGCCCCGATGAGGGGTGCACAGGTGAGTAGTGTGGGGACTGTCGTAGAGTCTCAGATGGCACAGTGGACGCGGTGGCCGGCAGGCACCTGAGGTTTGAGACTGACCGGGTGACCTGGGGTAAAATCGAATTCCCGCCTGGGAGTGACATTGGGCAGAAAGAGGAGGGGGGCACCGGCAGAGGAAGCTCTCAGCGGGGATGCTTTCCCGTGAGGGACTGAAGGGCAAAGGAGGCGGGAGCTGAAACGACACAGCATGAGCAGACACGAGTCACAGGGGACAGCAAACGTGGAGGGCGACGGACACCAGGGGGCTCTGAGGCAGCACGGGGAGTGTAATGATGAAAGTTTTTGGCTTGGCAGCTGAGCTGTGGGCGCGTTAGAAACATAGTGAAGCATTCGATTCCAGAGACGCTGAGAGGGGACGTTAGGGCAGAGAGGCCGCAGTCTGGGGTGGATGCTCGAGGGGGGCCAGCGCTGGACGAGGCCCGAGGGTTCTGTGCGCAGCAGAGCAGTGGGGGACACCTCCCGTTCACCTTGCTCGGCACGAACCAAAGGAAACTCTCATGGACGACAAAACCGTCGACACACTGTGCGTATACCTGTTAGCTGTGCGTAAAGTGACCCTCTTTCTTTTTACACTACCTGCCTCAGGCCAACACGAAAGCCAGTTTAATTCACTATCCTCCCGGGATCTATCACAGACGAGAAAGGCAGACTGGGATTCAGATTCCAATACGTGACAACTGACACCGAGGTGTGTAGAGCAGACGCCTCATGTGTGAGGACTGAAGAGCTGTCCCCATCTCATCGCCTCGTTGACATGCAAGGACAGCGAGGCCCACAGAGCCGAGGGACCGGCTGGAAGGCCCTGATGTTCTCACAGCAGCACTGGGTCCAGGATCCCGGGCCGGAACTCGCTTTCTGTCCAGAAGACACTAAGAGACGTCCCTCTCCCCGCACACCGTAATAACGTGAGGGTCGGCACCCTTACCAGACTGGACCCATGTTTACCATAACAAAAATTAACACACCCACAGAATGGTGTGCTGCATGCCGTATTCATTCCTCAGGGCTGCCAGGCCACAGCGCCCCGAGCTGCTGGCTTCCAACAACAGAAACTGTTGTCTTGTCCTCCTGGAACCCAGAAGTTTCCGGTCGAGAGACGTCAGAGATACGTCTACTCAGAGAATCGGCGGAGTCCTCCCTTCTGTCTCCCGGGCTCCTGGAGGCAGCGGTCTGTTCTTGGCGTTTCTGGGCGGGCAGCTGCATAATTCCAGCCCCTGCTCCTGTTCCCTTAGTGATGGTCTCTTTTCTCTGTGTCTCCGAGTCTTTGAACGCCATGTTCCCCTAAGGACTCTGCCCCAGTTAGGTCCCACCTTGACGAAATACATCTGCAATGACCCTACTGCCAAACAGGGTCACATTCGGAGATGCAGGGGTGAGGGCTTCAATGTACCTTTTTGGGGAGACAATTCAATCCATAATATGTACTTTTGGCCATGAACATGAGGATCATTTTAGTGACATCGCTAAATGTTATGTTCTAGAACTACCATCAACACGTTTGCCACATTTCTGTTGGCGAAAGACCAGCTGAGGGGCTTACCCTCAGACGGGAAGGCGCTACCGCATATAATTATCACTGGAAGTCACCAAGAACGGAATCAACTGATTGGTTTTTATGAAAACAACATAATAAAGGACATTTCTTTAAAAATTACCTACGTGGGTAAGGGTTATTTAATTCTTTCAAGCCATGCCCAGGTTAAATTTGTATTGCTAAAGCAATCGGTAATGGCTAGGTGTTCTGTGTCTTTACTGAAAAATAATAAACTAAGGAGAATCAGAGCATGGCAGACCTAGGTTAGCAATAATTTCTCCCGTGAATGAGTTCACATTTGCAGCGCTGAGAAACTTGTGGGATCGTGTTCTGCAGCTTAAAAAAAAAATCAGATTGGTTGTCAATTATGTTTAAGACAGAAAGAAATGGACCACACAGCCAGTGAAGGACCTTCCTTCCTTAACTTGGCGTCTCGGGAGAATACTTCGCAGTTGCGCTCTGGAGTCGGCAGTTTTCTTTGCCACGCGGTTGAGACCCTGGCACGGCTGCAGAGCCTTCCTCGGCAGGGTGGCCCCGGAGGAGCCAAGGGCGCACCTGGGGGCCGCAGGAGCGCCTCTCCTCGGGCAGGCTTCCCCGATTTGCCGGCACAGGAGGAAGGCGGTACTCAGGTCACTGCACTAATGAGTGAGGAAAACAGCAACCAGCCAGCGAGGAACCTCTGCCGCCGGGGCCACTGCTGCCTTTCAGCGGGACTGTCGGGCTGCCTGAGCACAGAGGGCGGGGGGCTCTGCAGCCGGGAAAGAAAGGGCCCCAGGGAAGCGGCCGTGACATTTTCCGCCCTGTTATCTCAGTTCTCGGTTCTCAGCAGGCCCTGCTACCTGGGACGCCCGGCTTTCTCCACCGGGCTGGCTCCCTGCAGTCAGCCTCAGAGCCTCTTTCTCTCCTCCCTGCTCTGGTCTGGCTGGTCGCACCTCAGCAGCCCATGAATTAGGCCTTTTGTTCTTTGCTTTGCTCAGAGAGTCCCTTCAGGGATGCGGCTTGCTGCGTTCTTCTCCTTTCGACAACGGGGGAAGGGCAAGGGGCTGACCCGGGGCGAGGCCCTTCTGTGAAAACAGCAGGCGTGTGACCTGTTCTCCGCACGCACACTCTCTGAGCACACGGAAACAGACAAAATAAAATACGTGAACGTCGCCTTGTTAAACCAAGAGTGCAGAATCTCACTCTTGAGATGCCGAGAATAGGAAACAGTGGATTCCTCCCTGCCCCCACCTGGGACAGAAAATGTAATTAAAAGGCCCTGGCAGCAAAGCTCCCAGCTGTAACCAGGCCCAGAGCCGCTCACAGATGGGTGCCGTCATGTCCGTGGGACTCGCAGGTGGGCCTGCTGGGCGCCCTGAAGACTCGGACACAGTACAGTTTGACAAATTATCCCCAAAATGACGTCGGGAAGGCTCGCATTATTAGCATTTGTCCCTGAAGCGCTGACAGCTGGCACTCACCTGTGCACAATTTCTAATTCTTCTGCCGTGACCCTAACTGAGCCCCTTTTGTGGTCACTCCACCAGCGTGAGTCCCTCTCAGCCCCGGAGCTGAGGGCGCAGAAGGGCCCTCCTAAGGTGGAAAACGTTCACTTAAAGAAGTAACAATCATTTGTAATGATTTTTGGAAAAGTCATCTTTTTTGGTCCAGCATCCTATTAGCTGAAGCACCCCACTTGCTTGGAAGCCCGGTCTGTGGCATGAAACATGTTTCACGCCGAGATCAAACATGCTTCATGGCGAGAGGGACCCACGGTGGCTGTGGAGGAGGTGGGACCACACTCGCCTCCTCTGGCAGCAACCCGGACGGGCTGCTCAGCCACAGAGCGTCCCTCTGAGCCACCAGCTGACCACTGGCTGCACAGAAGCACAGCCCAGACCACCTTCTACACCGTCGTACGCAAGAATCAACTCAAAGTGGATTGAAGACTTAAATGTAAGACTCGAAACCATAAAAATCCCAGAAGAAAACATAGGCAGTAAAAGCTCAGATATTTTTCCTAGCAATAATTTTTCTGACCTTACCTCCTCGGGCGAGGGGAGTGAGAAATAAGCAAGTGGGACCACATCAAACTGAAATGTTTGTACACAGCGAAAGGACAGCCCACTGACTGGGAGGGCACACTCACCAGTGACACAGCCGACACGGGGCGAACAGCCCGATTCGTACAGAACTCAGACAAGTCAACACCGGAAAATCAAACCGAAGTGGGCAGGGGGTCTGCACAGACATGTCTCCAAAGAGGACACGCAGATGGCCGACTGGCATCTGAGAAGTGACTGGACATCACTGCTGAGACTCGCCCTCACTCCGGTCAGAGCGGCCGTCATCCATGAACCCACACACACCCAGTGCCGGTGAGGCCCTGAAGAGAGGGGACCCTCGCGCACTGCCGGTGGGAAGCGGACTGGGGCAGCCGTTGTGGAAAGCAGCGCTGTGGTCGCTCGAAAAATTAAAAATGAAATTTCCTTACAGCCCAGGGCTTCCACTATGGGCGGGGGGAGGTTAGCCAACGAGAACTTGGGGGTTCAGGAATGCCAGAGGCCGCTGCAGACAGCGATGGGATCTGAGAACTCTGTAGAGGGAACCGCCTCGGAAGGTGTCATCGCAGGGACAAGAGAAAGCACGTCGGGTAGAAATTGAAGACCCGGGCTGTGTCCCTGCTCCGCCACCGGGGGGCGCTGGGCAAGGTGACTGGGTTCCCTTCCAAAGGAAGCCCTGGAGCTAAAAGATTTCCCAGGTCCCTTTGCAGTGGAACACGATGTCCCAGCCCTGTCTCGGCTTTACAAAGTGACCGTCACCTTTTTATTCACGGATATGCGTAGATCTCCCTGTCTTCACGTCTACACAAGTAACTGTCAGAAGATCGTCCCGACTGAAAGGAATTCACAGCAAAACCAATTATTTCTGACACTAGTTTCTGCTTTAAGTCCTCTATTAATGCCAGAGTCATCTGAACTCACTTTTGACTCAGAGATATATTTTTACAATTAACATACATTATTCATTTCCATCTGAAACATAAACAGATGGAGCTCAGCTAGGGGTGTGCGAACTACAATATCACACCCTCTCCGTTCTGGAAAGGCAGCCCAGATGAAGGGTGAGTCTACGGCAGTGGGTCTGATGAGCCGGGGCCCTGCCCCGGACCTCGGCCTGGCAGAGCAGAGGCGGGGGCGAGAGTGGGGCGAGTCAGGAGAGGACAGACGTGACCTCAGTCCGTCATACATCCCCAGAGCGCCAAATGTCCTCAGGTTAGTTAACATGACTAAGGGGAAAGGAATGGCTTGACATCACAATTTATTGTGAATGCTCTTTCCGTGCACCACCTTACATCAAAATACTTAAATTCAAAGAAAGAGACATAAAAACAATTTTCTTTCAAGCCCGACCATGTATAGAAAACACAGCTTCTAAACGTGACCTCCCTCTGAAAGGGGGAGTCCTTGCTTTCACAGAGAAGTGAAGGCTAAGCCCCTCTCTGCATCTGAGAAACGAGGGTAAGTTCTAGGGAGGGGTGGGGGAGGGGTTGGAAGTCACATCCTGAGAAAGGTTCTCCATGACTCTGGGGACAGAACTCACGGGTTTCTTAAACTCTCAGAGCAGACCCTCACAGTTTCCCACGAGTTGGAGGCACCGGAAAGCCCAGGGGTCCCACGGCCATGGCCTACAGTGAAAATATTAAAGAAGAATTTCTTTTGTGTGTGGCCTTTATTTGGGGGCCCAGAACCTCTTTTTAAATAAAAAAAAACTCCTATGACAGATAGCATAAGATGGTATTATTCACTGATATCTTTTGGGGATTCAATAAATTTTGTATGGATTTCAGGAAAAGATGGGGGCAAGGACAAGTACATTCTGATGTGGAAAGAAATCAGCCAGAGAGTGTTTCCTTCGAACTGGGCCCTGTTCATCTCAAGGTAGACATTATGTCTTGCGCTGTTTACAAAGAACAGAACTATACTACAACGTTAAATACACTGTATAAGGTGAATCATAGTAATACGTTCTCACATCTGCCTTTCCCGTGTCAGGAACACGACAACCAGGCCTTCGGAAGTCATCCGCCCCAGTTCCGAGCTCAGCCACTGGCATGCAGAACACATGCAATGATTGATTGCCTATTTAACGTGCAAAATTATATTTATTTTACCACCATATTTTTAAAAATAATTTGGACTTATTAAAAAAAAAACAGAAACTGAACAATTGGAGTAAACCCATGTCACTCCTCCAGGGACAGCGCTCGGGCCCACACACCACCACCGTGCAGACTGCAGCGGGAGGCCACATCACGAGTAATCTGGTCTCTGAGGGCGGAGACACGCCCAGATGCAACGCTCTGAGCCTGCGCAGGAACGTGCACGGGAATGAAGGCACCTCTCCTGACCTCCCCCTGCTGGCTTTGCTCCCTGGCCGTCAATGTCTCTTTAGAACGAGGATTGTTGCTGAGATCACAGACACATCAGGGCCACTTTCAGCACAGAAAGCCCCGCTTTATGCTGATAACAGTGCCCCGGGCAATGCAGTTAAGAAGTGAGAAGGTCCACTTACATCATAACTAGCAGACATAAATTGTATTAAATGAAATTAAAAACAAAGTATACAAAATAGGGAGGTGAGAATAGTATAGGAAAGGACCCACAGACATGAACTAAAGGGGGGATGGCAGGGGGTACAGGGCAGAGGGAGATAAAGGGGAGAAAAAAATGGGACAACTGTAATAGCATAATCAATACAATATACCTAAAAAAGAAAAAGTACTCAATTTGATAAAAAAGTATAATTTTTTAATTAAATGACTAGCATCACTCAGTAATTCTACTACAAAGGCATATTACGATACTTTCCAAAGCGCCCTTTGGAAAGGGTGCTTCCTCCTAGGAGGTCACAGGGACTAGTGCACCCCAGGGTGTTAACGCCCACATCACCACAGTGAGGACTGGGACAGTCGGGGACACAGTGAGAGGCCAACGAGGAGTGACTTGTCCTGTGTCAGTGGTTTGATGGGAACAAAGACTTACGTCCACGATGTTCTGCTGGAATTGCTTGGACTCCTGCTTTTCTCTGTGAGGGAAATTTCCAAAGGAACCAGAACCTTCTGGGGTGAGAGGACCGTGGCCGGGGCAGTCCCAGCGTGTTTCACAAACACAGCTCCCCGGTGTGTACCAGGATTGAGCGTGCGAGCAGAACTCGGGCCAGGGAAAGGCACTCTGAAACCTCTGCTGGGACACGGCCCGGCACGTGCCAGTTCGAACCTTCACACAGTCACTCAACTGGGCAGACTTTCGCCAGCGTGACAGCCTCCTGAGGGGACCTGTCTGTTTGGCACTGAGACTCCGAGGGGATGTGGAGACAGGCCACCCCCCTTACCGGCAGAGATAAACACAATAAGAGAGCAATGCCACAAATAACCACGGTCACGATGCAGCCACATCTACTAATCAACCACTGGGTCGGGAAGGGGCCTGTGTGACGGTGCCTATGAAACAGGGACGGTCCTCAAGGTGTGAAACGGGTGAGTGAGAAAGGCAGGTATTCTCGCCGTGTCTTAGGCATGGGAGCCGCTCACCAGAGGAAACTCTAAGAACAGAATAGGCACAGATGCGCCCCACCGAACGCAGGCGCGCTGAAGTCCACCGCCAGCCACACTGGGAGGTGCACCCGCATGCGGGGGTCCTTACCCCTATGGTCCCGAAGCTCTCGGGCTTCCTTCGCATCTTCTTCTTGCACAGGTGCGTCCAGATCCACTTGACCAGGTACCACAGGGACTTGGGGCTGGGGATGACGTTGAAGGGCGTGGGCAGGGTGCCGCCTTCTTCGAAGTAGCTCATCCAGAGCTTTGTCCGAGCGAACTTCCACTCGATGTCTGCGTGGTCCTGCGGAGGGGAACAGGGCAGCTGCTGATGGGCCTCCCCGGGCGGGCGCAGGTCGGGCCAGCCGACTTCCTGCGGCCCTCGGCCCATCGCTGCCGTGCTCGGGAACACCCCACTGACCCCCTGGAGAGAGGCCTCTGAACGTCCCAGACGATGGCTTCCTCTGGCAAGGAGCCACCAGTCCCTCGTCACTGTCACCCTCCCCTCTTCCACACCTAAACAGACACCTGACATCACGCCTCGCCTCGTTCAGGAGCCCACAGTGACCAGCTGTGCCTGGAGGAGGAGGCTTTCTGCCCCACACCGCGGGGTTGCGCTGGCTCAGCTCCATTACATTCTGGCCCCAAACCAGCCTTGAGTCACCCCCTCCCCTGCCTCGATGAGTGTCATCTTTGTGGGTGCTCACTGCTTAGCTCCTGCTGTTCCCAGGAAGAGCCCAGCTGTTCCCAGGAAGAGCTACACTTCCCTGGAATCACCATTGGCCCCTGCGGGCGACAGACGTCAACTCACAGAGAAGTCCCCGTGGCCGAGGCCCAGTCGGGGCTCAGATGTAACACTGAACTTTGGCATCGCCCTGACCTGACGGCACCAGACTGGGGTCTGACTGGTGGTCACCCACAAGTGGAGGTTATCCCCGTCATCCCGCAGTCATCGGGCCCCTCCGTTTATTTCCCGGGAAAACTGCAGGATGCACATGGCAGTCGGCGAGAGCTGCCGGCCTCCTCGCACATTCGCCGTGAGCTGATTTAAGCAGAAAACCTGGGCAGCGGGAAGTGCTGGCAACCAGGCACACACACAGTGGAAGATTCAGAGGATGTCGCTTCAACCCGTGACGGGGACTAGAACTCGGGCTTCAGAGCAGGACAATAAGAGACTGCGCATCGTTCTGACGTTCCTCAACCGCGGCGAGCCAATGAAGGCGCAGGCTGTGTGTGCATTTCCACCGTGGACAACAGAGCCGAGTCCTGGCACGGGGCTCGCTGTGCTTTCTACAGGGGTCCCCGCATCCCTGCCGCCACTGCTGCTCGGGACACGTCCGGTCGGAGGGACCGGCGGATGGACAGAGGGAAGCACCAGGGCTGGTTTCCCTCCCACCTTCCCTCCTGTCCCTCTCCCCCAGTCCCCACCCCTTCTCTTTCTTTCTAAACAAGTGTGCAGGCCCTGGCCAGGCAGCTCAGGTGGTTAGAACATCGTCCCAGTACGCAGAGGTTGTGGGTTCGGTTCCCGGTCAGGGCACATACAAGACTCAACCAATGAGTGCATGAGTGAGTGGCATGACAAATCCATGTTTCTTTCTCTGTTCTCCTCCCCCTTTTGAAAGCCAACACTTGAAAGTGTATATTGTTTGCTGCAGTCGGGGAGCAGGGGACCGAAGGTGACAAAAGGCAGTCACCCGGGTAAAGGAGTGGCCTGTGAGTACCTTCTACTCCTCCTTTTCTGGAGGATGGGGCGTCACTGTTCCGTGTGTCTCCAAAACCAAGCATGTGTCAGTCTGGCGTGTATTAGGTGCACTGTAAACATTTCACCAAAGAACAAATGAGCGAGAAGCAGGCTTCAGCTGGGGCCGGCACCACTGATTTTGCCCTTCAACTACTAAACTCCCTTGTTGGTGGTGCCCTGCACCAAAGCGCTGAGTTAGGACTAGCAGGACAGAAGAGGAAGTCCTCAGGGTAAATTCTGGCGTTCTGGGGTGGGGGGGGAATACAACAGGGCACACGTCCATGCTCCAAGGGGGCATCTTGTGCGGATGCTGGGAGGGGCCCCGGCTCAACTTGAGCGAGGCCCCGCTCCCCAGCAGTTTCGGTGTTGGGGACAAACAAGAGATTTGGAACTCCTCTCGTGTCTGTAAGAAGTAAGCTACAGGGACCAAACAAGGGGGGAGTGGAAATGGGGGGGGTGGGGAGGGCTGGGGGTGGGCTGGGCTGGGAGTAAAAGGCAGAAAACTGTACTTGAACAACAATTAAAATTAAAAAAATAAAAGAAACAAACCATAAAAAAAGAGAAGTAAGCTAGGGAGGCTCATCCCACCAAGCAGCAAAAGGAAAACGGCGTGCTGTTCTGGAACAGTGTTCTCCTGGCGCACTCGGTACGTGTCATGTTCTGTAGAATCTGAATCGTATGTGCGGTGTCTCTGTCTATGGCTTTAGCATCGGCCCCAGTGTTTTCCAGGGCGTCTGGGAAATGGAACCCACTCATGGAGATGTGTCGACGAGGGGAACACAGAAGTTCCGAAGCAAACATGAGGGGCCGTGTGAGAACGTTCGGACCTGTACGATGCTGAAATGAAGCCCCACGAACTTAGCTATTCACACGCAAATCCCGGGACCCAGAGAGATCCACGTGGGGCTTGGCTAGCTGTGAACCAGTAAATAAAAGTCGTTTTTCTTCTATTTACGCAATTTACCACCTGTGACAGGTTTAAGTCAAACTCAAGCACTGCGTCTCAAACTAAAACACTCCAGAGCTGCAGCAGCAGATTCCGAGATGCAATATAATCGTAGTCACTTGTGGGGAAACGAGAGGCCCGCAATCATCCTTCTGAAATGACGCTTGCGTGAGGTATAAATATTAAAGACGTAAAAACACATTTCGTTCTGGCATGGTTTTCCATGCCACTGTTGCGAGTGGCCGTGGGCACACCCCCCTAGCAGTCAAAGGTCCCAGGGGCACAGGGCTCTGTCCTGCTGCTGCACTAGGTCTGGTTCCCAGAACAGAGCCAGGCCTCGGAGGAAGGGCTCCGTTAGGATTCGTGGAGTGAATGAACAAATAATTAAACGGAGTGTTTGGATTCCAGAATTTCAAGCACACACATAGAGCGGTGTCTATTCTGCTGTCGCACTCAGGGTTACAACTACACTGCTTTTGCCAGCCTTTCAGACACTGAAAAGCTGCCAGCTTTTCCCCTCACACCCCGCTGTGCACGGCCTTCTGAGTCTCGTCAGGCTGGCCCGGGTGTGCTCAAGTCCAGGCTGCAGGTGCGAGGGGCAGAGAGGATGCGACATCCAGAGGGCCCTGCAGAGACGTGAGGTGTCTGTTCCAACTCACACCTCACCCGCCGCCTGCCACAGCTGGGGACCGCCTGGCCAGACCAACATAGTTTATCTACAATCATGTGTAATGAGACACCACTAAATCAGTGTGCAGCTAAGTACAGTGACGCCTGCCCAGGGACTCCAAAGTCACCATTTATAGTACACTCCTGTCTTATCAATGGCCAGTGACAAGCCCTATGTCCAATGGCAGCAGGATGGAGTATGTAGCTAGGAATGCGGCCTTCTGGGGGAAACGCTAAATTGCAACACACTTGTGTGACTCACAGCGATGAGCTGGTAGGAATTGTTCATCATGGCTATCAGCATGTTGAGCAGGACGACCAGAGAGATGACGTTGTACGTCCCGAACATGGTGGCGCCCACGAACTCCGTGAACTCGTGCTGGGCTTTCACGTTGGTCACGTACAGGTTGATGAGCCCGAATATCGACCAGAACAGGGACTGGAGCGTCTCGAACAGCCTGGAACACAGACACAGGGACCCCTGACAGCTCTGTCAACACGACCAGTAAGCAAATAAGACAGAACGATAGGACCTGAACACTGTTAAGTGCGCGTGATCGATTTAAAAATATAGGCCCTGTTCTGGGTGCCTGCCCGAAGAATTTGAAAATGTTTATTCACAAAGATTAATGCGCCCCAGTGTCCACTGCAGCGGTTTCCACGGTGGCCGAGACAGGGAGACCACCGAAGGGTCCTTCATAGAGGACGGGGCAGAGGAGACGTGGTGCATCTGCACACTACGGAAAACCACTCAGACATAGAAAGGAAGAAATACTGCCATTTGCGGCAATAGGGATGGGCCTGGAGAATGTTACGTGAAGTGAAATAAGTCAGCAAAAGTCAAGAACCTCGTGATTTCACTCCACGTGGGACATGCAACTGAAAGCAGCACGTGAACCAAGACAAATGAACAAACACACAAAAACTCGCAGGCGCGGACGACAGCGTGGCGGCGACCAGAGGGAGGGGTTGGGGGCAGAGAGGGGTAAAGGGGGCAAGCACACGGTGACTGAAAATGAGCCGACTTCGGGTGGCGGGCGCACGATGCCACGTACAGACCCCGTGTCATAGAAACGTACGTGGAACCTACACAATCTTGTTCACCGACGTCACCCCTACAGACCTAATGACAAAAAACAGCATATACGGCTCTCCCTTCGTCAGATCACTTTAAAAGAAATGACCGTTTCACTGACACTCAAAATAAACGTACTGGATTTTTCTCTTTCACGAAGGAGCCCTGCATTCCAAGGCACGCTGCTTCTGCGTTCCGCATCAAGCACGACTTTCTTGGCAACCACGGGTCACGGGATTTTCGAATCCCCGATGCGTTGCGTGCTAAGCCCCACCCGGCGGCGTGGCCGCAGAAACGCTCGCGTGACTCACGTGGAAAAGGCGTTGTTCTGCTTCTCGCAGCGGATGCCCTTGCAGCTCAGCCCTTTCGTCTCCTCGTAGTAGAAGTATAGCTGGTTCAGGCCGTTGGCGAAGGCCAGCAGCACAAGGCAGTATATGAACAGGAACTTGAGGATGTCCAGCAGCATCCGGCCCAGCGAGATCTGCAGCGGCCCCAGGTGGGAGTTCGCCGTGAACAGGGAGATGAGGCGCAGCGAGCTGAAGATGTTGGCGATGGCGAAGAGCGCCTCAGCCACCAGCGTGGGGTGCCACATGTCCCAGGACTCGCGGGGGTTGAGGGCGCTGTACTGGGGGCGAGAAAGGCACACGGGGACAGTGAGACAAGCCCACCCCACACCCCACGTGCTGGGCCAGTCCAGGCCAGGGCGCCTTTCCAGGCGGGTCCAGCGCAGCGGCCGCGTGTCAGGAAGCCGATGCCCTGCGTGAGCACGGCAGCAAGAGGAGTTTGCATGAAAATAAGAGTGTATCAAAGCCGTTCGTAATGTACGACTTCAATGACAGTGCCTTCCTCATCTGTCCTTGCCACCTGCAGTATTTGTTAGTATGCAAATGACATCTGTTCTTGCCCTCTCCGGCAGAATTTCAAAAAAAGGAAAGAGAAGCGTGACATAGGGGGAAAAAAACCTGCTTTTCTATTGGGAAAATACAGCAACATCATTAGAACAAAGAAAGCCACATTACAAACGGAAGGTGCTAAAGTTTGAACACAATAACTAATGGCCTGACTTGCCACATTTGACACACCTGCCCGGTCTAGAGGAATGCACGCAGGATACAAGTCACGTGGCAATGAGTGGGAGCAGTGGCCTGTTGCCTTGGAAACAGTCACGAGCAATACGGCGTAACAATTCCCACCTTGTGTTCACTGTACCCTAAACATAGATGGAACTTAGCGTGGAGACCGCCCAGGATGCCAATGAACTGCTCATTTTTTATGTTTCAAGTGTAACATGGTATTTCTCTGAACATCCCTTAATTATATAAAATGTGACCTGAGAAAAATATTTGCTATGTTAAAATTTGACCAGCAATTATTTTAAGAGTTAAAAAAGTCAGCTTTGAATTGTCTTTCTATTGAGCTATATACGGTGCACAATAAAATTGATTCTTTGTTAAAAGAAAATGTATTCCTTGTAGCATTGAAGTAAACTTGTTCTTTTTTTTAAAAAAAGGGTCAAGCATGTTCTTTGAAGTGTTGCATTATAAAAATCCACAATTATATCTGCATGAGGAGTGAACAGGAAATCGAGTTCCCTTCTTCAGGCACATCACTAAAAACATGCCCGATGGTTGCATCGTTTTTCCTGTCAGAACAAAGGTTTTACCTCCGTCTGAGTCTGTCAGAGTACCGCCTTTCTCTTCATATTGTATTTTATACCAAAGACCTTTGCAGCTGTTAATTCATTTGAAGCTAATTGACAGCAATTTTTAATCTCCCTGGAACAACGATGGCACAAGCGCCTGACTTTGCTACATGAGCAGACCCTTTCTTGCCCAAGTGACAATTCGAGGTGACCACATGTGCCACGGCGGCGGCACCAGCCTCCCTCCCCACGAAGTGCACGTGGCTCCCTTCTCTCCACGTCCTTGCCAGCACTGGTTTGCTGATTTACTGAGGACAGGAGTTTCCTCAAAAAAATTAAAAATGGAACGCCCTTATGACTCAGCAATTCCACTTCTGGGAATTTATCCAAAGAAACCTGAAACACTGATTCAAAAGAATATATGCACAAAAGAATATAAAAGAATAATACCTTCATTGCAGTGTTATTTACAATGGTCAAGATCTGGAAGCAGCCCGAGTGTCCATCAGTACAGGAGTGGATGAAAACCGCTGTGGTACATCTACACAATGGAATACTACTCGGCCGTAAAAAAGAAAGAAATCTCACCTTTTGTGACAGCATGGATGGGCCTGGAGGATATTGTAAGTGAAGTGAGCCAGTCAGAGAAAGACAAATATGATCCGATTTCACTTCTATGTGAATCTAATGAGCCAAATAAACTAACAAATGAAACAGAAACAGACCCATAGACGCAGAGAACAGCTGTGGGAGGGGCGGGGGGTTGGGAGGCTGGGTGAGAACCGCAGAGGGATTCAGCTACAAAAGGACAAGCCAACTCACAGACACAGACAACAGCGTGGGGTGACTGACGCTGGGTGACAGAGAAGGGGGGAGGGGCCGGTAGAGGAGGGCAAAGGGGGTAAGTGGTACAGGAAGGAGACTTGACTTTGGGGTGAACACAACACAATATGCAGATGACGTGTGATAGGCTGGCACCCTGAAACCTATATAATTTATTATCCAAAGTCACCCTCAATAATCCAACAAACATTAAAAAATAAAAATAAAAAACGGAAAAAAAACATTGAACTTGAGCCAGAGGGATATTATAGTCTATTTTCGAATCTTCATCGCCGTCCTCGGGCATTCCCACACACACCTTTAGCGTAAAACCGACAACGACTGAAGACAGGGAAATTAAAACTGAAGACCATGAATGTGCCCTCACAGCCCAGAGTAAGGGTTCGTGGCACGAAACACACTCTCCGCACGGGGTCCCTGCGAGTGGCCACCTTCTTCTTCCAAGACTAGGGCCGCGGTCTCCTTTTCTCCCTGTCCTTGGAAGACACATGTGTTTAAGCAGAGAACACCCCCTCTCCCGCCACTGATTTTCTGTTTCTGTCTGTCTTTCTGTCTGGCTCACCAGTGTGGCTTATGACTGCATCTCAGAACGCACCACAAGGGAACCAGCAAGCCCTCGGAAGGACGGGATCCCGCTGTCGGGATTTCACCAAACACAGTGCCCGTGTGTCCTGGCTGTGGGAGACCCGTGCTCTCCCATCCAGAGCTCACCGTCCGGGGAGGGCGACGCTCCCACAGGTGAGCACAGGTGCTGTGGGAATGTGGAGCAGAAAGGGTCGCTCAGCCAGGGGCCAGGCCCCGGCCCCACATGGCTTCGCACTCAGCTGTCCAGGGAGCGTGTTTGGAGGAGGCACCGCCCGTTAGTTCCAGGTAACTCAGCCGTTCTAGGCGGTTCAACAGTGCTGTGAGGACACCAGCCATGTCAGCCAGGATCTCCAAAATCGCAAGAGGCAAGTTCCCTACTTCACAGATCTCCAAATTCTGGGCTCCACCCCCGCAGAGAGACCGGAGTCTGCCTCGGAGTGCAGCACTCCCACCAGCTGTCAGGGTCCACGCTGTGTGAAAGTGTCCCACTCGGGCCGGTCGGGCCTGACACGCTGCTGGCACCAGGGTTAGGGTGTCCTCGTGGCGAACGGGCCTTGCAAGTCAGAAACGGGGACCTCCGGAGAGGCTTAGAGAGCTCAGAATGGAGCCGTCTGCTCCATTCTAAGGACCATAGATGCAGGGCCCAGCCTCCCGGAGGGGGTGTGTTCAGTTTGGAAGTGAAAGCCTCTCTCCTTTGTCGGGGGAGGTGTTGCGGGCTCAGCCACGCTGTGTGGGCTCTGGGACCCAGCGTCCCCTCGTCTCCCTCCTGTGCACTGCTGCCCTGGCGGAGCGGGTGTCTGGCCCCCTGGTGCCCCACAGGGACGCACAGTAGGTGAGCCATTTGACAGACAGCAGCCTCAGACCGGGTCCGCCTGCTTCGGAGCTAACACATCTCTCCTGCTGCGGGGCTTCCCTTCCCTTCTCTCACGTCCCTCCTCCCCCTGGCTCCCCATGTCCATGGCTCTGCCTCAGGGCTCCTCCGACACTACTCCCTCTCTCCATTTGCAGGAGAAAAGTCCCAGCTCTGCTGCAGGATGTGGCGTGTCCTTCCCGCCCTGACCTTGCTCCTGTGTCCTGGCGCAGTGCTCACTGTCATTGAACTCCCTTACACGCTTGGACTTTGGCACGTTGCAATGCTCACGCTCCCTCGTCCCCAGTGCAATCCCAGGGTGGCGCCAGGCAGTCCAGCTCCTTCTTGACGCTGCCGTAGCCTCGGGTGCCGACCTTCTCTCACGCCGAATCCCGGCTGATGCGTGTTCCTCTGTCCTGTGCCCGCCGGAGACGCTGAGCTGCTGGAAGGAGCAGGCATGGTGTCCTCCAGCCGCCTCGAGTTCTCAGCAACCAGATTGACAGCCGGCACCCCAGGGTGCCAGCACCCTACACATTCTTATTGACTGGTGCGTGTCACGGCCATTTCCCTTACTGAGGCCAGAGTCTGCTTCTGCACAAAAATAAGCCGCCTTCTCCAGAAACAGGAGAGGTAAGTCATTTAAAGTCAGCATGAAGAACTGAACGACAGAACAGAAGGTGAGAACGGGTGAGCCCAGGCCCTGCCTGGGGGCTCCTCGCATACAATGCACAGTATATGAAACACGTATCTCAGCATCAGCACCGCGTATAAGGAATCTACGAGCGGTCCCTCTGGGGTCAGTGCCGTGCCCCTCTGAGTGTGGGGTGACTTAGCCCCGTGCTCGTCAACGGGTCTCCTTACACCAGCTATGCCAGCATCACCTGGTGAGTTTGCTAGAAACCCACATGTAGGCCCCTCCTCCTTGACACTCCCACGTAGAATTTCTGCGGGTGAAGAAAGGGAATCTGCGTTTTCTCACGCTCTCCAGGTGATATTTGGGCACCTGGAGGTGTGAGAAAACCTGCTGGAGTCGTATAATACCAGAACCTTCTAACTGCATGGGGCCACCGAGACCAGACACACAGCAATTCACGGAGATGCCAAACGCAGGTTCACACGAATGGGCACCCAGGGACCCTCGCGGAGAGTGGAGGCCCTGCACAGACAGGCGTTAGGAACAGCCCGTCCTCCTCCTGGACAACAGCCACAGCCCCTTGGGCTTGGACAGCGCCTGCTGCCATCCCCACACAGCCTGCAAGGGCATCGACCTCAGTGCTACTAGGAAAAGGACCAAATGAGGTTGTCCTCCTTAAAACACAGCTTGCTGTCCATGAAGGAGGGAGAAAATGCCCTTTCTTAATGTTTTTGATGAGTGCTGGAAACCTTGTGATTGAACAAATTCTAGAAACCACAGTCTTTCCAACAGGGGGCGACGTGGACCCTGTTTGAGTGCAGCCCCCCCCCCCCACCCCCGCACAGAAAAACTCAGGCCGCTATTTTGAAATCTGGTCAAGGAATTCGTTCACCTAGATGTCAGCATTTTCGAGTTCAGATCACGAAATCGCATGAATCGTTTCTGTAGAGTTCCACGCTCTTCCTTTTTTACTGACCGACTATTATTTTGAAACATTTTTTAAAGAGAGAGAAGAGGGGTGAAGGCAGGTAGGAGGAGATGACAGGGCTCTGCTCGGAACGACACCCCCCGAAGTGCGACGCCATCCCGGCTGTCACCGCAGAGCAGAACCGCTTCCCGTAGGTCGTGAGCCCCGGGGTGAGACCGGCACCACGCGTGTTCTGGGGGGCAGCGGGCGGGGGAGGCCTTGGGCTCCGTCTGGTGGGGTGGGAAGAGCAGGAAAGCTGCATTCTGCTAAAACACTGCCAGGCTACGTTAGTTTAAACCGAAGTACTAATTTCCGTGCTTCGGAAGAATAATATTTTGATCTATGTAATTTCATCAGTTAATTATAACTCATAAAAATAGATATTTTTTGTGCCAGAATTAGAAGTGTTTGAGGTAGAATTTCACTAGGAAGAGAAAGGATGAGAAACACGGGGAGTTGATGTGAATAATTCTGAGGCATCTTTCAATTCAGATACAAGAAAATTGGGAGAGGACTTAAAATTGTTCATTACCCTTGCTTTATGATTCTAAATTGTGTAGAATCCATGCATTTTGCACCTACCTATCGGTAGGTCACAAGCTGGTGAATATCACACACAGACCGACAATACTCTACGTAGCAAGATCAATGAGACTGGTAGCAATGGGAGGTGCACCCATGTTTATCGGAAGTGAGGCTGCCCCAGAGACACAGACGACAGCTACCTTCACAAACGCCACGATCTTCAAGGAGATTGTCGCCAAGTACAAGGAGTTCATCACGAAGTCCATCAGGTTCCACCAGTCATGGACGTAGTCCTGCAGGCCGCCATCCCACATCTGCTTGATTTCCCCCCAAATGAAACCTGCGGCGATAAAAAGACTCACCGTCAGGGCAATTTCCAATCCAGCTGCTCAAAACAGGTTCACCGTTCAAGGATTACAGCATCTTGGGGCTGTGAGAGGCCACAGACTGTATTTTGCTGTGTATAACACACCCACGTTTTTGGCCCACACTTTCAGGATGAAAAAATATTTTTTAATTTTTTAATTCAATTTTTTATTTAGTTATATTCAGATACTTGTTTTTTGTATTATGAAGGAATTTTAGCATATATGTTTGAACATATTATGGTGCAATAAATTTTATGTAACAAACAATTTCAAAACATAAGGACAGATACAAAGTTTCAAGTACTACCCATGGATATTGCACATCCTTATTTTTCCCTCAAACATTTGGGCAAAAACGTGTGCATCATACATGGAAAAATACGGTCGTTGTAGCACTGGATGCCACCTCCCTTACGGGGCTCGGAACACCGGGCAGGGCTCGCTGCCTTAAACATGATGTATTTGAGAAATTCAGACGAATGTGTAATTTTGAATTGAACTGTAATTCCTCTTTAACTCCTTTTTTTTTCCACAAAAAATATCGTAGCATTCACTCGTAAACAACTACTTAAAGACGTTCTCATCCGCAGTCAGAAACAGTGTGTCCAGCGCACACACGTGGCCTCACACGGGGCACTGGCACTTGGCGTGGATTCGGGAGCCGCCGGCACCTGCGGGGTCTGCCTGCAGGTGCAGCCAGCATGTGGCAATGGCACTCATAGCACCTCATGTGAGGTTTAGCAATGGCTTTGAAAGCCACGTCCAGAGAAAATAAAAGCCCTTTCCTTCATGACGGCTATGTTTTCAATAGGAAATGTTTTATTTTTAAATTCTAGAAACTACTTGTAAAATATCACTGTGGGTCATTATTCTGTTTTCATAGTTTCACTAAAATTTTATAATTCTGCTTTTGCAGCCTCATGGGGAGAAGGGTGTACCGAAGCATCTGGAGTCAGGAAATACTAAAAGAATAATATGATAGAAGCCAACAGGAAGAGCCTTGCAAGGAACACGGTAGGCTGGAAAATCAAATGGGGCCCTGAGTGTCACTTCTGTCTGACACCGAGGGCCGGACGAGGTCAGAGGAACTAGCCGATGGGGACTCCCGTGAACCCACGAGCGCTCTGAGAGGCCAAAGCCGTGCCCTCCTACCATGATGGCCCTACCTCCGGCCTCTGCACGCTGGGGGCGAGGATTTCAGCACACGACTGTGGGGCGCACAGACGCGCGGGACACGCCGCCGCCCCAGGCGGAGGTGTGCGCCCGCTCAGCCCCTGACCACGGCCCTGAGTCCCTGCACTCGGGTTCTGGCAGAAGCAACGCGTGGGTTTCCAGGCACTCGTGCAGTGGACTCTGGCGGGTCTCCTGCACCGGCAGAGCCGACATCCTGACAACAACACTGTTCACACCGTTTTTACAGAGATGAGAAAAAGTGCTGCAGGCAGGGGGTGGGGGCGGGGCATGGAGCTCAGGGACGCACCGCCCCCAAAGGAGGAGCATCAGAGGCTGTCGATCACGTGGGAAACAGCCGGGTGGCAGCGGCCACGTGCTGGGAGGGGAAAGCCACCAGAATTCCAGGCACAGGACTAAGAGTTCTCACAAATGCAGGGGGACCAGAGACGTTTCTGGGACCATCAGAAACTCAGGGAGCTTATTGCCATGAGACCCATGCTAAAGGGATATTGTTTAGCAAAGGGACAGGATGTTAAACAGAAACGTAGGCTTATAAAAGGAAATAAAAATCTACACATCCAGGAATGGCTAAAATAAAAATAAATGTAAAAGAGTTTTTAAATTGAATTTCTCTAACATATTATTGACTGCCTAAAAAAATTATAGCCATTTATTGTGATTTAAAATGTATACAACATATGTAAACATAAAATTGGTAACCACATCTGACATAAGATGAGGGAGTGGAGTTTGAAATGTACTATCAGAAGGTTCTGATATTACACGGGAGACAAAATAGGATTTGAAGTTAGACTGTGATAAATTAAAAATTCATATTGTAAATCCCAGGAAAGCCTCTTAAAATATTTGAGTTCACCAATAAAGCACCCGAAATATAAATAGACATGAAGTTATACAAACATTCACTTAATCCATGAGAATGGATTATGAAGAATGAAAAAGATGCCACAAAGAACAGATAGAAAGAATGATAGTAATGGGGCGGGTTGTAAATCCACTCACTAGTAATCGCATCGAGTGACGGGTATGGTCTAAACACCATAATTAAAAGGTAAGAATGCATAAGGCAACTACATCACAATTCGTCACCAGGTTAAGTGTAAGGAAATACTAAAACTACCATGGAATACTCATCGAAAGAACACTCGAGGGGCTGTGCTAGTATGGGAGGGCGTGTTCAGGAGAAGCAGTGTTGCTGGATGCGTAAAGGGACGAACAGAGGGATAAAAAGTTCAACCACCGAGAAGATGGGGTGATCCTGAGGATGGACACGGGTGACCACATGGCTTTCCGATGCTTGATGCCACGGTGATGGGAACTGAAGTGACAAGTGAGGGGACAGGTACAGCGGGAGGCTTCATTTCTCCCTGCAACCGATGGACGCAGCAGGCAGAACTGTGGTGAGTTACGCTCCTGACCACCCGGCAGCGGCAGGACACACATTTGCCGACGACGTGCAGACCATTTACCAAGACAGACTACGGTACGGGCTGTAAGGCAGACCTGAGACCCTCACACGAGGTGAAATCTTACAAAGCGTGTTCTGTGACAACAGGAGAAACAACAGATCAGCAACGATATCTGGAAAATTCCCACGTATTTTGCAGTTAATCAACATACTTCTTATAAGTCTTGGTCAAAGAGAAATTTACAGAATAATTAGAAAGCATTTTGAGTTGATTGAAAGTAACAATACAACCAAAAAATCTGTGATGCAGCTACTGTAGTGCTGAGAGTGGAACTTAAAGGCCTAAATGCCCTTCCAGGAAAGAACAAGGGGCTGAGACCGCTGATCTCCATGAGAATGAGAGGGAATTAAGCCCGAAACAAGCACAAGAGAGAAAATAACGATGAGCAGTAATCAACGAATTTTAAAGCATAAAACTTGAGGAAAAAATCAATGAACACCAAATCTAGATATTTGAAATAGTCGAAATTGATAAAACTAGCTAGAATGATGGACAGGAAATAGAGAAGATATCCATGACCGATATCAGAAATGGAAGAAGGGCCACTGACACAGATTGTACAGATTTTGGAAAGATAACCAGTAAATCACAGGAACAACTTGGTACTCACAAATCTCACAACTTGAATGAATTGGACATTTTCACGGAAAGACACAAACATCTAAAGTGATTCAAGAGGACACAGAGAGTAAACCAAATTGTCCTATACTTATTTAAGAATGTGAATTTATAGTTAAAAGTCTAAGAGAGACAGCTTCAGGTGTGGCTGCTTCATGGTGAGTTCTACCATACATCTAAGGAAGAAATAATACCAGTGTGAATCAAACTCTTCCAAAAATACAAGAGGAAGAAACAAACATTTAAGAGGCAGGTATTATTTTGATAATATTCAGACAAAAATAACACTAAGAAAACTGAAGTACACACTTATAATCCTTAAGAATGTGCACCAAAAAATCCTCAACAAACATTAGTCAATTAACTACTGTAATATGTAAATTGATAATAAATCGTGACCAGTGCTGGCTTCCCTAGGAATGCAAGGCGGTGTCAACATTGAAGATTTAATCAACATAATATATAGCAGCAGCCTATTATTGAAAAACAAAAAGATCTTCACAGTAGATGCAGTAAATGCATTTGAAAAAATTTAACATGTATTCATGATTAAACAACTTTCATCCAAGCACTCATAGAAGGGAAATTTGTTGGTCTGGCAAAGCACACCTATTAAAATCCACACCTGTTCTGCACAGGGCCTGAGAACAAATAGGGTTGGCCACTTGTGACTGGGTGTGGCTGTCACAGTGGACCGATTTTGAAGAGCCACCAAAGGGCCAGATTTGGCTCCAGGCCACCGTTTGCGAACCCTTGTCCCACATCTTGATTGTGGTGATGCTCACAGGGCACTAACTGTTTATCAACATCTTAGATATCTGTACACTAAAAACAAACAGAGTGCCACCTCTTAATTTGAAGGTAGCAAAGTTTATGAGAGATTGATGATGGATGCATGGAAATAGGGACAGTTTAAAAATAAGGAAATAGCCCTGGCTGGTGTGGCTCAGTGGATTGAGTGGCGGCCTGAGAACCAAAGAGTTGCCGGTTCGATTCCCAGTCAGGGCACTGCCTGGGTTGCGGGCTAGGTTCCCCAGTAGGGGGCGCTCGAGAGGCAACCACACATTGATGTTTCTCTCTCTCTTTCTCCCTCCCCTCCCTCTTTCTAAAAATAAATAAAACCTTAAAAAAAAGAAAACCCTAATGCTTTAAAAAATAAAATATTAATTGTAATATACTGGTGACAGGTAATACAAGCATTGATGTACATGTCCTGTACATTTTCTGTATGTTTGAAAATTCCACCAACTTTGAAAGAAATAAAAGTACATTAGACATGATTGTCACTCATTAATTGTTGGAAAGTGACAATAGCTATTTAATGTTTTAAATGAAGTTTTATTTATTAACTGAATTTCAGTTTTTAAATTAGTGACAAATGAAGACTGGTTCAGTTGAATCACTACAGGGTGTGTCGTAAAGTGTGCTGCAGACCGCCGCTGTAGTTTAGACGTGGGGCTTCCATCCTGGCTTCCCCTTTGAGGTCGCCGTCATAAACAAATCTCGTTGGCGAGCTTCCCTAAGATAGGGGAACTGACAGTGGCCACCACTTGGAGAAAGGACGCTACCAGAATGGAATAAAATACGAGGCAGGCACTGGAGCTTCGAGCTTGCAATACATTTAGAATTTGTTGACCTAATAAGAAAGCAATGCTCGGCACTTCTGCGGCCCTTTTGGCTGCTGAGCCTGGAGCGGTCTCAGAACCCGGCAAAGCACAACACTCGGAAGATGGGCAGGCCCAAGGAGGCAGTGTGACCAGCGCCATCAGCCGGTGACCAGACAGAGCAGCATGGGCCCTTGGCATTTTCTCCTTGAGGTTTCACCATGTAGTCCATTTCGCTTGACACTCTGCCAGTTCCCCGAGATCAGAGGGTGCATGCCGGCCATCACTGATGGGACAGAGGCGTGTCAAACTGCCCGTCCTCGGAAGGCACGGTAGCAGGTGTGGGGCTAGGGTCATGCGAGGTGGCAGGCTCGGTCCCACCAGTGATCAGCTTTGGGTTCCCAGCCAGAAGTCCCATCTTCCCAGGCCCCCGTCTTCCCGTGTCAAAGGAAGAGAGGTTTGGAGCCCACACACACTGAATTCTGTATATAGACCCACACGAGGACGATCCCTCTACCCCAGTGACAGAAATAGCTAGCCATGGCTTCTTCCTGTTTGGATTATCGAAATTGCTCTGCAATCAGTCATCGTCGTAGCGGCCACGAGAGATGAAAAACCACCCCGTGGCTGAGGATGCGGGCTGGCTGGGTCCTGCCTCCGAAAGCAGAATCTGGACCTTTGACATGAAAGTCACAGAAGGGAACCTTCTCACCCAGGGTGAGGGAGGCCATCTGAGCTGGTCCCAGTCCCCACCTGGAGCACCGTCCACTGCTCGCCATCCGGAGAAACGCCATGGACGCCTGGAAACCTGGGCCGTCTGACCGCTAAAGGTCATCCGGACCCTGCATCGCGGTTCTGGGGTTTTTGAATTTGCATGATTCATAGAAGGAAATATATGTCCAGAATTTTGTGGGTGACTATGCAGAGGCATGAAGACGTTGCAGGGCAGGGCAGGGAGCATGGGGAAGGAGGTACAGAGGGGCAGCCCGGAGGCCTCTGACGGGCAGCACTGACCCCACCGCTCCTTCGCATCTGAGGGGACTCCGCTCTCACCAGACCGGTTCAAACGCAGGCACGACACTTCAGGCAGAGGTCTGGGGCAGAGACCCGTGGGCTTCCTAAGGAGCGGAACAGCAGAAACTCACAGTTTAGACACATTACGGCTCCTCTGGAGTCCGAAGAAGAGACTAGAAACCTGACTTTTCTGACGACATAAAAGTAGTTTCACTTCCGACCTTTGGGGCCCCATCCTGTGGGGAAAACAGAGACCCTGATCACATCGAGAACTCACACCGTCACTTTTTAAAAAACCTGTGAGCTGTAAATGAGACTGCAGACAGATCACTAATAGATCAGTGATTCTCAGCTAACGGCGCTGGGGGTCTTTTGTTTCCAGAGCACAGACTCAATGCTCACGTGGCACAGCTCTCGTGGGCAACCATGTCTGAGGACGAACAGTTTGTTTGCTCTAAGCACGTTCATGAAGTGCCAAGGGTCCTTTATTCTGGCCACGTGCAATGGCATTTCCGAAGAAACGAGCCTTTAGAAAAGCCAGGGGGTGGTACCCACTGACTGAAAATGCACCCAGACAGTCACCTGTTCACGGTAACTCGAGAATCTGCAGAGAACAAGGCTGGATGGAGGGAGCTTCTGTCCCCAAATGTCTGTCCTGTTCCCACAATGGGAACATTTCCAAATGGCTCTCTGCGGTTCACAGAAGGACGTCACAATGTCCCGGAGTCATCTTGTCACAGGCATCGATGTCAAGCCTCTGGGACCCAACCAAGGGCAGATGGCAGCACCGATGAGTCAGAAAGCTTCCTTTTAAAGATACACGTGGATGCCGGGAAGTTCCTACTGTGCTTTCCCAGCTTTCCCACAGGGGTTGTGGTCAGGGCTGTTTGGGGGTGAGACAGGCCACCCTGTGGAGCTCGGCCCAAGTGAGGATGAGGGGAAGCAGCCCCCAGACAGAGCCCGCCGAGCATCTCCAGCCTCCCGTGAGAAGTGTGTGGCTTTGCAGGAAGACCCGTGGTCTGGTCCCTTCTTGCTGCCGGGACTTACATGGAGCAAACAATCCCAAACCCAGGGGCAGTCACCTTTCGACCAAGGGCCTGTTCTGGTCCCCCAAAAGCTCGCTGAGGGGTCTGACCCTGGGGGGTCTCATAACAGAACCCCCAGCTCCACGCCATGGCACCGAGTCAGTGAAGATGGAAAGAACAGAAGGAATTCCTCCTGGCTGTAGGTCCTCCCCCCAGATCAGGGAACAAAAACAGAGTCTGCCGTCAGAACTCTGCCTCTGCCCCAGGAGAAGTGTAAATGCAGCATTTTTCTCAGGGAAGCCTCACGTGACGCTGGCTGCAGGAAGCACTAAGCAAAGGGGCACCTCTTGCCGCCCCTACACTTAAAACTCGACGGTAAAAACAAGAGCCCCCAGTACCCACTTTCCGAAGACAGCTCACAGGGAATCCCAGCCACCTGGTCTTCTAGGGCTGACTGAGGGGCATGAAGACCACACCTGTTCCCAGCCACCTGCGCCCCAGCCCTGTGGTTCCTCCAGGAAGCAGCTGGGAAGAGGCGACAGGAGAGCCTTGCACTCAGAGGACATCCTGGAGGCACGGAGGAGGGTGGCTGCCCCCCAGCACCACCTGCTCCCTAATGAGGGAGGGACACTCCACGGAAAGTTCCCCCAGCAGGAGCTGGCCCCGCACCCCAGCACGGGCGTGGGCTTGAGCAATTGCCTCGCCTGCCCATCTCCCCTTGGGTCTGGTTCACCAGGGCAGCGAAGAACAAAGGGGCCAGGTGGCAGGGCCTGGAGGATCTGCTGTTGTCTGCGGAGTGACTGCCTATCACAGAAGAAGCTCGGACTGAGCCGTCTTGCCCATCTGTGCGTGCTAGGGGTCCCCGGACCCCCCAAAGGGTCCAGCTGCCTCCCAAGTGGAGGAGCTGGGAGGCCTCTGGTGAGCGGATTCCAAGAACTGGGTGTGCGGAGGCACACAGGCCCCTGAAGGACACCCGCCCGTGCACCATCGGGAGAGCCGGCAGGTCGAGACCTGTCACCTGGGCTGCTCGGTGTCAGCTCAGCCCGAGACACAGCCAACCAGTGAGGGATGGCTGGGACCAGGGTCCCGGTGAATAACGCAGGCATTGGAGTCCTCCTGCCCTCCCCCTTCCCGGCGGCCCAGGGAAGGGGAGGGCACAGAGTCTGGGCCCCTCTGTCCTCTGCTCCGGTGTGGGGCTGAAGGACAAGAGACAGGCGGACGATGGCACATCCTTGAAGCCACGCACCAGGGCTTTGGGCTGAGGACAGCTTTAAACTACGCTTCCAGTTTTAATCTGATCTGGGACTACTTCTTAATAACGCCGAATTTCGGGAATTGCCGATGCCCAATAGGTGAACCGTTAAGAGACAGGGAAAGGATGGGCATTTGTACAGGGCAGTGGGGGGAGGGGTCGGAGAAAGCAAAACCATTCCAAGTTTAGATTCTAGCTGAGACTCCGTAACAAAGCCACCGCATGAAGGTGAAATCGGGCTTCCAGGGCTGTGTCTCAGTCTCATGTTTAAAGACCTCTGGGTTTGGGAGGAGAACATTCAAAATGTAAATTTTTAAATAAAACTCCACAGTAATTATGACTTTATTTAGCAGACAATACCTCAAAACACACTGACTTACGGGGGCAGTGAGTAATTAAATATGGTTAATTTGACCTCTAAAAACCCTTAATTACCATGGTTTTGACATCATCATATTAACATTTAGAGAAGAAAAGTAGGGATGTACAATTCAGGAAGTAAGGATGTTCAAAGTATGTCAGGAAAGGGTATCATGATAGTTTTGGATTAAGATGCAGGATGTAGAACTTAGAATTCTGGGTCGTCTGACAGCTTGTGACCAAAATATAGTAACTCGGAAACCAACTAAGTTTCTATCAACACAGTGACATACTTTTTATAGAATTTCTGTTTAAATATTTCCATAAAAAGTAAGGCATAGGTTGTTTATGAAGATAGGAAAACAATCAATGAATCTTCCTCCAAATCTTTGCCTGAGGCAGCTCTTCAGCAAGAGGCAGTAGCTACTCAATACATATTTTTGGACAAGTGAATATTAATGTTTTTATTATGAAAATTCCAATTTTTCACCAAATACAAACCTCTAACTGATTTCTAAACAACTGCCTACAAGGAAAATATATTTATCTCTACCCTTTCCCGAGGATGACCCACACATCTGCGTACTAATGAGAATTTAAAAACTCAGTGACATCCTCGGAAGCAAGGAAATTTAACTTTAGGTCTTAGTATGTGATCACAAAAACCATACTAACCACAGAAAACTTAGAAAGGTCAAGTCAAAGGACTTTATTATTTCTTTCCTGGAAAAGATGGCTTCTTCCAGCATTAGGCAGCCACGTGTATTGTGCGTGGTCTACACTGGAGACGGGGTGGTGGTGGAGGTGGTGGAGGTGGTGGAGGTGGTGGAGGTGGTGGAGGTGGTGGTGGAGGTGGTGGAGGGGGTGATGGTGGCGTGGTGGGGTGGGCGTGATAAATTTGGCACATTAGCCAACGAAATATTCAACAGTAGGTTACATCAAGTGTGTGTCTTGAAGTGCGTTACATCCTTAATGGATACCAAACACGGTCCATTCCAATCTGACCTGGGTAAAGATCCACGCTGGCAAAGAGGCAGAGAAAAGAGGAACCGGATTTCTGTTTGGAGATCTGAGTTCCTGGGCTGTCTTTGCCTCCTGGAGTTCTGCTCCGCACCTTTCTGGGCGGGATTTCGGAGGACAAGGGCTCTGGCCCTGCAGCGACACCGACACCACCTGGAGTTTGAATCTAGCCCCTCCCACTGGCTGACTCGCTGATCCTGGGCGAGGGATCTCATCTGTCCAAGTCTATTTCTTCTCTGGAAAACGAGATACTAGCTTTATGTATTAGGGTCAGACGAGAGGGAGTTACTGGGAAGTTCCAGTGAGACCACGC